>JANJGN010001386.1:0-148475 GCA_026770705.1 Isurus oxyrinchus | reverse complement strand
GGGTGAGGGTGAGGGTTGGGGTGAGGGCGGGGGTGAGGGTTGGGGTGAGGGTTGGGGTGGGGGTGAGGGTGAGGGTGGGGGTGAGTGTGAGGGTGGGGGTGAGGGTTGGGGTGGGGGTGGAGGTGAGGGTGGGGGTGAGGGTGGGGTTGGGGGTGAGGGTGGGGGTGAGGGTGAGGGGGGGTGGGGAGGGGGAGAGAGAGAGGGAGGAAGGTTTAGTGTTAAACACGGGGAGGCGGTGTGAACTGGAAGGCGCTGCCTGACAGGGCGGCGGAAGCAGATTCGATCGGCATTTTCAAAAAGGGGAAATCGGATAAATACTCGGAGGGGAATCGCTTACAGGGAGAGGGAGTGAGGGAGGCGGAATCACAGGGCTGGCACGGGAAAGAGGGGCTGAATGGCCTCCCTCACGCAGTCTCTCTCTCTCTCTGTCCTCGCAGTCTACGCTATCACTGCCTGAATGGCGATTACATTCACAAGCGGCTGAGGGAGCTGGGACAAGCCTTCGCATTGCGAGTCTTACTGGTCCATGTGGATGTGGTAAGTAGCTGAGGGCTGTGTGGGCTTAGGCAAGCCGGAGGTTGGAGCAGACACCAGCTAAAAGCACTGGGAGCCCGGCCTGTCTGAGCACTGTTGCCTGGGACAGAATGGCTGGCTTCTTACCTCTTGAGGGAGATAGAGGAGCACAGAATGTAGGAGTTCATGGTTCGTGCTCATGCACGTGTGTGCGAGTGCACATGTGCGAGCGCGTGTGTGTGTGAGCGCGTGTGTAAGTGCACGTGTGTGAATGCGTGTCTGTGAGTGCCTGTCTGTGAGTGCGTGTCTGTGAGTGCGTGTCTGTGAGTGCGTGTGTGAGTGCGTGTGTGTGAGTGCGTGTGTGTGAGCGCGTGTCTGTGAGCGCGTGTCTGTGAGCGCATGTCTGTGAGCGCGTGTCTGTGAGCGCGTGTGTGTGAGTGCGTGTCTGTGAGTGCGTGTGTGTGAGTGCGTGTGTGTGAGTGCGTGTGTGTGAGTGCGTGTGTGTGAGTGCGTGTGTGTGAGTGCGTGTGTGCGTGCGTGTGTGTGCGTGCGTGTGTGTGAGTGCGTGTGTGTGAGTGCGTGTGTGTGAGTGCGTGTGTGTGAGTGCGTGTCTTTGAGTGCGTGCCTGTGAGTGCGTGTCTGTGGGTGCGTGTCTGTGGGTGCGTGTGTGTGAGTGCGTGTGTGTGAGTGCGTGTGTGTGAGTGCGTGTGTGTGAGTGCGTGTCTGTGAGTGTTTGTCTGTGAGTGTTTGTCTGTGAGTGTGTGTCTGTGAGTGTGTGTCTGTGAGTGTGTGTCTGTGAGTGTGTGTCTGTGAGTGTGTGTCTGTGAGTGTGTGTCTGTGAGTGTGTGTCTGTGAGTGTGTGTCTGTGAGTGCGTGCCTGTGAGTGCGTGCGTGTGAGTGAACGTGGGTGAGTGCGTGTGTGTGAGTGTGTGTCTGTGAGTGCGTGTGTGAGTGCGTGTGTGAGTGCGTGCCTGTGAGTGCGTGCCTGTGAGTGCGTGTCATGAGTGCGTGTCTGTGAGTGCGTGTCTGTGAGTGCGTGTCTGTGAGTGCGTGTCTGTGAGTGCGTGTCTGTGAGTGCGTGTCTGTGAGTGTGTGTCTGTGAGTGCGTGCCTGTGAGTGCGTGCGTGTGAGTGAACGTGGGTGAGTGCACGTCGGTGAGTGTGTGTCTGTGAGTGCGTATCTTTGAGTGCGTGCCTGTGAGTGCACATCTGTGAGTGCGTGTCTGTGAGTGCGTGTCTGTGAGTGCCTGTCTGTGGGTGCCTGTCTGTAAGTGCCTGTCTGTGAGTGCCTGTCTGTGAGTGCGTGTGTGAGTCCGTGTCTGTGAGTGCGTGTGTGAGTGCGTGTGTGAGTGTGTGTCTGTGAGTGTGCGTCTTTGAGTGTGTGTCTTTCAGTGCGTGTCTGTGAGTGCGTGTCTGTGAGTGTGTGTCTGTGAGTGTGTGTCTGTGAGTGCGTGTCTGTGGGTGCGTGTCTGTGGGTGCGTGTCTGTGGGTGCGTGTCTGTGGGTGCGTGTCTGTGGGTGCGTGTCTGTGAGTGCGTGTGTGTGTGTTTGTCTGTGAGTGTTTGTCTGTGAGTGTGTGTCTGTGAGTGTGTGTCTGTGAGTGTGTGTCTGTGAGTGTGTGTCTGTGAGTGCGTGCCTGTGAGTGCGTGTCTGTGAGTGCGTGTCTGTGGGTGCGTGTCTGTGGGTGCGTGTCTGTGGGTGCGTGTCTGTGGGTGAGAGTCTGTGAGTGTGTGTCTGTGAGTGCGTGTGTGTGAGTGTTTGTGAGTGTGTGTCTGTGAGTGTGTGTCTGTGAGTGTGTGTCTGTGAGTGTGTGTCTGTGAGTGCGTCCCTGTGAGTGCGTCCCTGTGAGTGCGTGCGTGTGAGTGAACGTGGGTGAGTGCGTGTGTGAGAGTGTGTGTCTGTGAGTGCGTGTGTGAGTGCGTGTGTGAGTGTGTGTGTGAGTGCGTGTGTGTGAGTGCGTGTGTGTGAGTGCGTGTGTGTGAGTGCGTGTGTGTGAGTGCGTGTGTGTGCGTGCGTGTGTGTGAGTGCGTGTGTGTGAGTGCGTGTGTGTGAGTGCGTGTGTGTGAGTGCGTGCCTGTGAGTGCGTGCCTGTGAGTGCGTGCCTGTGAATGAACGTGAGTGAGTGCACGTGGGTGAGTGTGTGTCTGTGAGTGTGTATCTTTGAGTGCGTGCCTGTGAGTAAACGTGTGAGTGAACGTAGGTGAGTGCACGTCTGTGAGTGCGTGTCTGTGAGTGCGTGTCTGTGAGTGTTTGTCTGTGTGTGCGTGTCTGTGAGTGCGTGTGTGAGTGTGCGTGTCTGTGAGTGCGTGTCTGTGAGTGCGTGTCTGTGAGTGCGTGCCTGTGAGTGCGTGCCTGTGAGTGCGTGTCTGTGGGTGCGTGTCTGTGGGTGCGTGTCTGTGGGTGCGTGTCTGTGGGTGCGTGTCTGTGGGTGCGTGTCTGTGAGTGCGTGTCTGTGGGTGCGTGTGTGTGCGTGCGTGTGTGTGCGTGCGTGTGTGTGAGTGCGTGTGTGTGAGTGCGTGTGTGTGAGTGCGTGTGTGTGAGTGCGTGTGTGTGAGTGCGTGTGTGTGAGTGCGTGTGTGTGAGTGCGTGTGTGTGAGTGCGTGTGTGTGAGTGCGTGTGTGTGAGTGCGTGTGTGTGAGTGCGTGTCTGTGAGTGCGTGTGTATGTGTGTGTGTCTGTGAGTGCGTGTCTGTGAGTGTTTGTCTGTGAGTGTGTCTGTGTGAGTGTGTTTCTGTGAGTGCGTGTGTGTGAGTGTGTGTCTGTGGGTGCGTGTCTGTGGGTGTGTGTCTGAGTGTGTGTCTGTGAGTGCGTGTGTGTGAGTGTGTTTCTGTGAGTGCGTGTGTGTGAGTGTGTGTCTGTGGGTGCGTGTCTGAGTGCGTGTGTGTGAGTGCGTGTGTGTGAGTGCGTGTGTGTGAGTGCGTGTGTGTGAGTGCGTGTGTGTGAGTGCGTGTCTGTGAGTGCGTGTCTGTGAGTGCGTGTCTGTGGCTGCGTGTCTGTGGCTGCGTGTGTGTGGGTGCGTGTCTGTGGGTGCGTGTCTGTGAGTGCGTGTCTGTGAGTGTGTGTCTGTGGGTGCGGGTGTGTGAGTGTGTGTCTGTGAATGTGTGTGGGTGCGGGTGTGTGAGTGTGTGTCTGTGGGTGCGTGTCTGTGAGTGCGTGTCTGTGAGTGTGTGTGTGTGAGTGCGTGTCTGTGAGTGTGTGTCTGTGAGTGTGTGTGTGTGAGTGCGTGTCTGTGAGTGCGTGTCTGTGGGTGTGTGTCTGTGAGTGTGTGTCTGTGAGTGTGTGTCTGTGAGTGTGTGTCTGTGAGTGCGGGTCTGTGAGTGTTTGTCTGTGAGTGTTTGTCTGTGAGTGCGTGTCTGTGAGTGCGTGTCTGTGAGTGTGTGTCTGTGGGTGCGTGTCTGTGGGTGCGTGTCTGTGAGTGTGTGTCTGTGAGTGTGTGTCTGTGAGTGCGTGTCTGTGAGTGCGTGTCTGTGGGTGCGTGTCTGTGAGTGCGTGTCTGTGAGTGCGTGTCTGTGAGTGCGTGTCTGTGAGTGCGTGTCTGTGAGTGCGTGTCTGTGAGTGCGTGTCTGTGGGTGCGTGTCTGTGAGTGTTTGTCTGTGTGTGCGTGTCTGTGAGTGCGTGTGTGAGTGTGCGTGTCTGTGAGTGCGTGTCTGTGAGTGCGTGTCTGTGAGTGTTTGTCTGTGAGTGTGTGTCTGTGAGTGCGTGTCTGTGTGTGCGTGTCTGTGAGTGTTTGTCTGTGTGTGCGTGTCTGTGAGTGCGTGTGTGAGTGTGCGTGTCTGTGAGTGCGTGTCTGTGAGTGTTTGTCTGTGAGTGCGTGCCTGTGAGTGCGTGCGTGTGAGTGAACATGGGTGACTGTGTGTCTGTGAGTGCATATCTTTGAGCGCGTGCCTGTGAGTGAACGTGTGAGTGAACGTGGGTGAGTGCACTTCTGTGAGTGCGTGTCTGTGAGTGCGTGTCTGTGAGTGCGTGTCTGTGAGTGCCTGTCTGTGAGTGCCTGTCTGTGAGTGCCTGTCTGTGAGTGCCTGTCTGTGAGTGCATGTGTGTGAGTGCGTGTCTGTGAGTGCGTGTCTGTGAGTGCGTGTCTGTGAGTGCGTGTCTGTGAGCGCGTGTCTGTGAGTGCGTGTGTGCGTGCGTGTCTGTGGGTGCGTGTCTGTGAGTGCGTGTGTGTGAGTGCGTGTGTGTGAGTGCGTGTGTGTGAGTGCGTGTGTGTGAGTGCGTGTGTGTGAGAGCGTGTCTGTGAGTGTGTGTGCGTGAGTGCGTGTGCGTGAGTGCGTGTCTGTGGGTGCGTGTCTGTGGGTGCGTGTCTGTGAGTGCGTGTCTGTGAGTGCGTGTCTGTGAGTGCGTGTCTGTGAGTGCGTGTGTGTGAGTGCATGTCTGTGGGTGCGTGTCTGTGGGTGCACGTCTGTGAGTGCGTGTCTGTGAGTGCGTGTCTGTGAGTGCGTGTCTGTGAGTGCCTGTCTGTGGGTGCCTGTCTGTAAGTGCCTGTCTGTGAGTGCCTGTCTGTGAGTGCGTGTGTGAGTCCGTGTCTGTGAGTGCGTGTGTGAGTGTGTGTCTTTGAGTGTGTGTCTTTGAGTGCGTGTCTGTGAGTGTGTGTCTGTGAGTGTGTGTCTGTGAGTGTGTGTCTGTGAGTGCGTGTCTGTGGGTGCGTGTCTGTGGGTGCGTGTCTGTGGGTGTGTGTCTGTGAGTGCGTGTCTGTGAGTGCGTGTGTGTGTGTTTGTCTGTGAGTGTTTGTCTGTGAGTGTGTGTCTGTGAGTGTGTTTCTGTGAGTGTGTGTCTGTGAGTGCGTGTCTGTGAGTGCGTGTCTGTGAGTGCGTGCCTGTGAGTGCGTGCCTGTGAGTGCGTGCCTGTGAGTGCGTGCCTGTGAGTGCGTGCCTGTGAGTGCGTGCCTGTGAGTGCGTGTCTGTGAGTGCGTGTCTGTGAGTGCGTGTCTGTGGGTGAGTGTCTGTTAGTGTGTGTCTGTGAGTGCGTGTGTGTGAGTGTTTGTCTGTGAGTGTTTGTCTGTGAGTGTGTGTCTGTGAGTGTGTGTCTGTGAGTGTGTGTCTGTGAGTGCGTGCGTGTGAGTGAACGTGGGTGAGTGCGTGTGTGAGAGTGTGTGTCTGTGAGTGCGTGTGTGAGTGCGTGTGTGAGTGCGTGTCTGTGAGTGCGTGTGTGTGAGTGCGTGTGTGAGTGCGTGTGTGAGTGCGTGTGTGTGAGTGCGTGTGTGTGAGTGCGTGTGTGTGAGTGCGTGTGTGTGAGTGCGTGTGTGTGTGCGTGTGTGTGAGTGCGTGTGTGTGAGTGCGTGCGTGTGAGTGCGTGCCTGTGAGTGCGTGCCTGTGAGTGCGTGCCTGTGAGTGCGTGCCTGTGAGTGCGTGCCTGTGAGTGCGTGTCTGTGAGTGCGTGCCTGTGAGTGCGTGCCTGTGAATGAACGTGGGTGAGTGCACGTGGGTGAGTGTGTGTCTGTGAGTGTGTATCTTTTAGTGCGTGCCTGTGAGTAAACGTGTGAGTGAACGTAGGTGAGTGCACGTCTGTGAGTGCGTGTCTGTGAGTGCGTGTCTGTGAGTGTTTGTCTGTGTGTGCGTGTCTGTGTGTGCGTGTCTGTGAGTGCGTGTGTGAGTGTGCGTGTCTGTGAGTGCGTGTCTGTGAGTGCGTGTCTGTGAGTGCGTGCCTGTGAGTGCGTGCCTGTGAGTGCGTGTCTGTGGGAGCGTGTCTGTGGGTGCGTGTCTGTGGGTGCGTGTCTGTGCGTGCGTGTCTGTGCGTGCGTGTGTGTGAGTGCGTGTGTGTGAGTGCGTGTGTGTGAGTGCGTGTGTGTGAGTGCGTGTGTGTGAGTGCGTGTGTGTGAGTGCGTGTGTGTGAGTGCGTGTGTGTGAGTGCGTGTGTGTGAGTGCGTGTGTGTGAGTGCGTGTCTGTGAGTGCGTGTGTGCGTGCGTGTCTGTGGGTGCGTGTCTGTGAGTGCGTGTGTGTGAGTGCGTGTGTGTGAGTGCGTGTGTGTGAGTGCATGTGTGTGAGAGCGTGTCTGTGAGTGTGTGTGCGTGAGTGCGTGTCTGTGGGTGCGTGTCTGTGAGTGCGTGTCTGTGAGTGCGTGTCTGTGAGTGCGTGTCTGTGAGTGTTTGTCTGTGAGTGTGTGTGTGTGAGTGTGTTTCTGTGAGTGCGTGTGTGTGAGTGTGTGTCTGTGGGTGCGTGTCTGTGGGTGTGTGTCTGAGTGTGTGTCTGTGAGTGCGTGTGTGTGAGTGTGTTTCTGTGAGTGCGTGTGTGTGAGTGTGTGTCTGTGGGTGCGTGTCTGAGTGCGTGTGTGTGAGTGCGTGTGTGTGAGTGCGTGTGTGTGAGTGCGTGTGTGTGAGTGCGTGTGTGTGAGTGCGTGTCTGTGAGTGCGTGTCTGTGGCTGCGTGTGTGTGGGTGCGTGTCTGTGGGTGCGTGTCTGTGGGTGCGTGTCTGTGAGTGCGTGTCTGTGAGTGTGTGTCTGTGGGTGCGGGTGTGTGAGTGTGTGTCTGTGAATGTGTGTGGGTGCGGGTGTGTGAGTGTGTGTCTGTGGGTGCGTGTCTGTGAGTGCGTGTCTGTGAGTGTGTGTGTGTGAGTGCGTGTCTGTGAGTGTGTGTCTGTGAGTGTGTGTGTGTGAGTGCGTGTCTGTGAGTGCGTGTCTGTGGGTGTGTGTCTGTGAGTGTGTGTCTGTGAGTGTGTGTCTGTGAGTGTGTGTCTGTGAGTGCGTGTCTGTGAGTGCGGGTCTGTGAGTGTTTGTCTGTGAGTGTTTGTCTGTGAGTGCGTGTCTGTGAGTGCGTGTCTGTGAGTGTGTGTCTGTGGGTGCGTGTCTGTGGGTGCGTGTCTGTGAGTGTGTGTCTGTGAGTGCGTGTCTGTGAGTGCGTGTCTGTGAGTGTGTGTCTGTGGGTGCGTGTCTGTGAGTGCGTGTCTGTGAGTGCGTGTCTGTGAGTGCGTGTCTGTGAGTGCGTGTCTGTGAGTGTGTGTCTGTGAGTGCGTGTCTGTGGGTGCGTGTCTGTGAGTGTTTGTCTGTGTGTGCGTGTCTGTGAGTGCGTGTGTGAGTGTGCGTGTCTGTGAGTGCGTGTCTGTGAGTGCGTGTCTGTGAGTGCGTGTCTGTGAGTGTTTGTCTGTGAGTGTGTGTCTGTGAGTGCGTGTCTGTGGGTGCGTGTCTGTGAGTGTTTGTCTGTGTGTGCGTGTCTGTGAGTGCGTGTGTGAGTGTGCGTGTCTGTGAGTGCGTGTCTGTGAGTGTTTGTCTGTGAGTGCGTGCCTGTGAGTGCGTGCGTGTGAGTGAACGTGGGTGAGTGTGTGTCTGTGAGTGCATATCTTTGAGTGCGTGCCTGTGAGTGAACGTGTGAGTGAACGTGGGTGAGTGCAATTCTGTGAGTGCGTGTCTGTGAGTGCGTGTCTGTGAGTGCGTGTCTGTGAGTGCGTGTGTGTGAGTGCGTGTCTGTGGGTGCGTGTCTGTGGGTGCACATCTGTGAGTGCGTGTCTGTGAGTGCGTGTCTGTGAGTGCGTGTCTGTGAGTGCGTGTCTGTGAGTGCGTGTCTGTGAGTGCCTGTCTGTGGGTGCCTGTCTGTAAGTGCCTGTCTGTGAGTGCCTGTCTGTGAGTGCGTGTGTGAGTCCGTGTCTGTGAGTGCGTCTGTGAGTGTGTGTCTGTGAGTGCGTGTCTGTGGGTGCGTGTCTGTGGGTGTGTGTCTGTGAGTGCGTGTCTGTGAGTGCGTGTGTGTGTGTTTGTCTGTGAGTGTTTGTCTGTGAGTGTGTGTCTGTGAGTGTGTTTCTGTGAGTGTGTGTCTGTGAGTGTGTGTCTGTGAGTGCGTGTCTGTGAGTGCGTGCCTGTGAGTGCGTGCCTGTGAGTGCGTGTCTGTGGGTGCGTGTCTGTGGGTGCGTGTCTGTGGGTGAGTGTCTGTTAGTGTGTGTCTGTGAGTGCGTGTGTGTGAGTGTTTGTCTGTGAGTGTGTGTCTGTGAGTGTGTGTCTGTGAGTGTGTGTCTGTGAGTGCGTCCTGTGAGTGCGTGCGTGTGAGTGAACGTGGGTGAGTGCGTGTGTGAGAGTGTGTGTCTGTGAGTGCGTGTGTGAGTGCGTGTGTGAGTGCGTGTGTGAGTGCGTGTCTGTGAGTGCGTGTGTGTGAGTGCGTGTGTGAGTGCGTGTGTGTGAGTGCGTGTGTGTGAGTGCGTGTGTGTGAGTGCGTGTGTGTGTGCGTGCCTGTGAGTGCGTGTCTGTGAGTGCGTGCCTGTGAGTGCATGCCTGTGAATGAACGTGGGTGAGTGCACGTGGGTGAGTGTGTGTCTGTGAGTGTGTATCTTTTAGTGCGTGCCTGTGAGTAAACGTGTGAGTGAACGTAGGTGAGTGCACGTCTGTGAGTGCGTGTCTGTGCATGCGTGTCTGTGAGTGTTTGTCTGTGTGTGCGTGTCTGTGTGTGCGTGTCTGTGAGTGCGTGTGTGAGTGTGCGTGTCTGTGAGTGCGTGTCTGTGAGTGCGTGTCTGTGAGTGCGTGCCTGTGAGTGCGTGCCTGTGAGTGCGTGTCTGTGGGAGCGTGTCTGTGGGTGCGTGTCTGTGGGTGCGTGTCTGTGGGTGCGTGTCTGTGCGTGCGTGTGTGTGAGTGCATGTGTGTGAGTGCGTGTGTGTGAGTGCGTGTGTGTGAGTGCGTGTGTGTGAGTGCGTGTGTGTGAGTGCGTGTGTGCGTGCGTGTCTGTGGGTGCGTGTGTGTGAGTGCGTGTGTGTGAGTGCGTGTGTGTGAGTGCGTGTGTGTGAGAGCGTGTCTGTGAGTGTGTGTGCGTGAGTGCGTGTCTGTGGGTGCGTGTCTGTGAGTGCGTGTCTGTGAGTGCGTGTCTGTGAGTGCGTGTCTGTGAGTGCGTGTCTGTGAGTGCGTGTCTGTGGGTGCGTGTCTGTGGGTGCACATCTGTGAGTGCGTGTCTGTGAGTGCGTGTCTGTGAGTGCCTGTCTGTGGGTGCCTGTCTGTAAGTGCCTGTCTGTGAGTGCCTGTCTGTGAGTGCGTGTGTGAGTCCGTGTCTGTGAGTGCGTGTGTGAGTGTGTGTCTTTGAGTGTGTGTCTTTGAGTGCGTGTCTGTGAGTGTGTGTCTGTGAGTGTGTGTCTGTGAGTGTGTGTCTGTGAGTGCGTGTCTGTGGGTGCGTGTCTGTGGGTGTGTGTCTGTGAGTGCGTGTCTGTGAGTGCGTGTGTGTGTGTTTGTCTGTGAGTGTTTGTCTGTGAGTGTGTGTCTGTGAGTGTGTTTCTGTGAGTGTGTGTCTGTGAGTGCGTGTCTGTGAGTGCGTGTCTGTGAGTGCGTGTCTGTGAGTGCGTGCCTGTGAGTGCGTGCCTGTGAGTGTGTGTCTGTGGGTGCGTGTCTGTGGGTGCGTGTCTGTGGGTGCGTGTCTGTGGGTGAGTGTCTGTTAGTGTGTGTCTGTGAGTGCGTGTGTGTGAGTGTTTGTCTGTGAGTGTTTGTCTGTGAGTGTGTGTCTGTGAGTGTGTGTCTGTGAGTGTGTGTCTGTGAGTGTGTGTCTGTGAGTGTGTGTCTGTGAGTGCGTCCCTGTGAGTGCGTGCGTGTGAGTGAACGTGGGTGAGTGCGTGTGTGTGAGTGCGTGTGTGTGAGTGCGTGTGTGTGAGTGCGTGTGTGTGAGTGCGTGTGTGTGATTGCGTGTGTGTGAGTGCGTGTGTGTGAGTGCGTGTGTGTGAGTGCGTGTGTGTGAGTGCGTGCCTGTGAGTGCGTGCCTGTGAGTGCGTGTCTGTGAGTGCGTGCCTGTGAGTGCGTGCCTGTGAATGAACGTGGGTGAGTGCACGTGGGTGAGTGTGTGTCTGTGAGTGTGTATCTTTTAGTGCGTGCCTGTGAGTAAACGTGTGAGTGAACGTAGGTGAGTGCACGTCTGTGAGTGCGTGTCTGTGAGTGCGTGTCTGTGAGTGTTTGTCTGTGTGTGCGTGTCTGTGAGTGCGTGTGTGAGTGTGCGTGTCTGTGAGTGCGTGTCTGTGAGTGCGTGTCTGTGAGTGCGTGCCTGTGAGTGCGTGCCTGTGAGTGCGTGTCTGTGGGAGCGTGTCTGTGGGTGCGTGTCTGTGGGTGCGTGTCTGTGGGTGCGTGTCTGTGCGTGCGTGTGTGTGAGTGCGTGTGTGTGAGTGCGTGTGTGTGAGTGCGTGTGTGTGAGTGCGTGTCTGTGAGTGTTTGTCTGTGAGTGTGTGTCTGTGAGTGTGTGTCTGTGAGTGTGTGTCTGTGAGTGTGTGTCTGTGAGTGCGTGTGTCTGTGAGTGCGTGTCTGTGAGTGCGTGTGTGTGAATGCGTGTCTGTGAGTGCGTGTCTGTGAGTGCGTGTCTGTGGGTGCGTGTCTGTGGGTGCGTGTCTGTGGGTGCGTGTGTGTGGGTGCGTGTGTGTGAGTGCGTGTGTGTGAGTGCGTGTGTGTGAGTGCGTGTGTGTGAGTGCGTGTGTGTGAGTGCGTGTGTGTGCGTGTTTGTCTGTGAGTGTTTGTCTGTGAGTGTTTGTCTGTGAGTGTGTGTCTGTGAGTGTGTGTCTGTGAGTGCGTGCCTGTGAGTGCGTGCGTGTGAGTGAACGTGGGTGAGTGCGTGTGTGTGAGTGTGTGTCTGTGAGTGCGTGTGTGAGTGCGTGTGTGAGTGCGTGTGTGAGTGCGTGCCTGTGAGTGCGTGTCATGAGTGCGTGTCTGTGAGTGTGTGTCTGTGAGTGCGTGTCTGTGAGTGCGTGTCTGTGAGTGCGTGTATGTGAGTGTGTGTCTGTGAGTGTGTGTCTGTGAGTGCGTGCCTGTGAGTGCGTGCGTGTGAGTGAACGTGGGTGAGTGCACGTCGGTGAGTGTGCGTATCTTTGAGTGCGTGCCTGTGAGTGCACTTCTGTGAGTGCGTGTCTGTGAGTGCGTGTCTGTGAGTGCGTGTCTGTGAGTGCCTGTCTGTGGGTGCCTGTCTGTAAGTGCCTGTCTGTGAGTGCCTGTCTGTGAGTGCGTGTGTGAGTCCGTGTCTGTGAGTGCGTGTGTGAGTGTGTGTCTGTGAGTGTGTGTCTTTGAGTGTGTGTCTATGAGTGCGTGTCTGTGAGTGTGTGTCTGTGAGTGTGTGTCTGTGAGTGTGTGTCTGTGAGTGCGTGTCTGTGGGTGCGTGTCTGTGGGTGCGTGTCTGTGAGTGCGTGTCTGTGAGTGCGTGTCTGTGAGTGCGTGTGTGTGTGTTTGTCTGTGAGTGTTTGTCTGTGAGTGTGTGTCTGTGAGTGTGTTTCTGTGAGTGTGTGTCTGTGAGTGTGTGTCTGTGAGTGCGTGTCTGTGAGTGCGTGCCTGTGAGTGCGTGCCTGTGAGTGCGTGCCTGTGAGTGCGTGCCTGTGAGTGCGTGTCTGTGAGTGCGTGTCTGTGAGTGCGTGTCTGTGGGTGCGTGTCTGTGGGTGCGTGTCTGTGGGTGCGTGTCTGTGGGTGAGTGTCTGTGAGTGTGTGTCTGTGAGTGCGTGTGTGTGAGTGTTTGTCTGTGAGTGTGTGTCTGTGAGTGTGTGTCTGTGAGTGTGTGTCTGTGAGTGCGTCCCTGTGAGTGCGTGCGTGTGAGTGAACGTGGGTGAGTGCGTGTGTGAGAGTGTGTGTCTGTGAGTGCGTGTGTGAGTGCATGTGTGAGTGCGTGTGTGTGAGTGCGTGTGTGTGAGTGCGTGTGTGTGAGTGCGTGTGTGTGAGTGCGTGTGTGTGAGTGCGTGCCTGTGAGTGCGTGCCTGTGAGTGCGTGCCTGTGAGTGCGTGTCTGTGAGTGCGTGTGTGTGAGTGCGTGCCTGTGAATGAACGTGGGTGAGTGCACGTGGGTGAGTGTGTGTCTGTGAGTGTGTATCTTTGAGTGCGTGCCTGTGAGTAAACGTGTGAGTGAACGTAGGTGAGTGCGTGTCTGTGAGTGCGTGTCTGTGAGTGCGTGTCTGTGAGTGTTTGTCTGTGTGTGCGTGTCTGTGAGTGCGTGTGTGAGTGTGCGTGTCTGTGAGTGCGTGTCTGTGAGTGCGTGTCTGTGAGTGCGTGTCTGTGAGCGCGTGTCTGTGAGTGCGTGTGTGCGTGCGTGTCTGTGGGTGCGTGTCTGTGAGTGCGTGTCTGTGAGTGCGTGTCTGTGGGTGCGCGTCTGTGAGTGCGTGTCTGTGAGTGCGTGTCTGTGAGTGCGTGTCTGTGAGTGCCTGTCTGTGGGTGCCTGTCTGTAAGTGCCTGTCTGTGAGTGCCTGTCTGTGAGTGCGTGTGTGAGTCCGTGTCTGTGAGTGCGTGTGTGAGTGTGTGTCTTTGAGTGCGTGTCTTTGAGTGCGTGTCTGTGAGTGTGTGTCTGTGAGTGTGTGTCTGTGAGTGCGTGTCTGTGGGTGCGTGTCTGTGGGTGCGTGTCTGTGAGTGCGTGTCTGTGAGTGCGTGTGTGTGTGTTTGTCTGTGAGTGTTTGTCTGTGAGTGTGTGTCTGTGAGTGTGTTTCTGTGAGTGTGTGTCTGTGAGTGCGTGTCTGTGAGTGCGTGTCTGTGGGTGCGTGTCTGTGGGTGCGTGTCTGTGGGTGCGTGTCTGTGGGTGAGTGTCTGTTAGTGTGTGTCTGTGAGTGCGTGTGTGTGAGTGTTTGTCTGTGAGTGTGTGTCTGTGAGCGTGTGTCTTTGAGTGTGTGTCTGTGAGTGCGTGTCTGTGAGTGCGTCCCTGTGAGTGCGTGCGTGTGAGTGAACGTGGGTGAGTGCGTGTGTGAGAGTGCGTGTGTGAGAGTGCGTGTCTGTGAGTGCGTGTGTGAGTGCGTGTGTGAGTGCGTGTCTGTGAGTGCGTGTGTGTGAGTGCGTGTGTGTGAGTGCGTGTGTGTGAGTGCGTGTGTGTGAGTGCGTGTGTGTGAGTGCGTGTGTGTGAGTGCGTGTGTGTGAGTGCGTGTGTGTGAGTGCGTGCGTGTGAGTGCGTGCGTGTGAGTGCGTGCGTGTGAGTGCGTGCCTGTGAGTGCGTGTCTGTGAGTGCGTGCCTGTGAGTGCGTGCCTGTGAATGAACGTGGGTGAGTGCACGTGGGTGAGTGTGTGTCTGTGAGTGTGTATCTTTTAGTGCGTGCCTGTGAGTAAACGTGTGAGTGAACGTAGGTGAGTGCACGTCTGTGAGTGCGTGTCTGTGAGTGCCCTGCCTCTACCCCAGTGCCCAAACACTGTCCCTGTCCCAGTGCCCAGCCCCTGTCCCAGTCCCACTGCCAGAGCACAGCCCCTGTCCCAGTGCCCAGTCCCTCTCCCAGTGCCCAATGCCCAGCCACTGTGCCAGTGTCCAATGCACTGCCCTTATCCCAAGTGCCCAATGCCCTGCCCCTCTCCCAGTGCCCAACCCGTGCCCCTGTTCCAGTGCCCTGCCCCTGTCCCAGTCCCAGTGCCCAGCCCCCGTCCCACTGCCCATGCCCCTGTCCCTGTCCCACTGCCTAGCCCCTGTCCCTGTCCCACTGCCTGTGAGTGCGTGTGTGTGAGTGTGTGTGTGTGAGTGTGTGTGTGTGAGTGCGTGTCTGTGAGTGCGTGTCTGTGGGTGCGTGTCTGTGGGTGCGTGTGTGTGAGTGCGTGTGTGTGAGTGCGTGTGTGTGAGTGCGTGTGTGTGAGTGCGTGTGTGTGCGTGTTTGTCTGTGAGTGTTTGTCTGTGAGTGTGTGTCTGTGAGTGTGTGTCTGTGAGTGCGTGCCTGTGAGTGCGTGCGTGTGAGTGAACGTGGGTGAGTGCGTGTGTGTGAGTGTGTGTCTGAGTGTGTGTCTGAGTGCGTGTGTGAGTGCGTGTGTGAGTGCGTGCCTGTGAGTGCGTGTCTGTGAGTGCGTGTCATGAGTGCGTGTCTGTGAGTGCGTGTCTGTGAGTGCGTGTCTGTGAGTTCGTGTCTGTGAGTGCGTGTCTGTGAGTGCGTGTCTGTGAGTGCGTGTCTGTGAGTGTGTGTCTGTGAGTGTGTGTCTGTGAGTGTGTGTCTGTGAGTGCGTGCCTGTGAGTGCGTGCGTGTGAGTGAACGTGGGTGAGTGCACGTCGGTGAGTGTGTGTCTGTGAGTGCGTATCTTTGAGTGCGTGCCTGTGAGTGCACATCTGTGAGTGCGTGTCTGTGAGTGCGTGTCTGTGAGTGCGTGTCTGTGAGTGCGTGTCTGTGAGTGCCTGTCTGTGGGTGCCTGTCTGTGAGTGCCTGTCTGTGAGTGCCTGTCTGTGAGTGCGTGTGTGAGTCCGTGTCTGTGAGTGCGTGTGTGAGTGTGTGTCTGTGAGTGTGTGTCTTTGAGTGTGTGTCTTTGAGTGCGTGTCTGTGAGTGTGTGTCTGTGAGTGCGTGTCTGTGAGTGCGTGTCTGTGAGTGCGTGTCTGTGAGTGCGTGTCTGTGGGTGCGTGTCTGTGAGTGCGTGTCTGTGAGTGCGTGTCTGTGAGTGCGTGTCTGTGAGTGCGTGTCTGTGAGTGCGTGTCTGTGGGTGCGTGTCTGTGAGTGCGTGTCTGTGAGTGCGTGTCTGTGAGTGCGTGTGTGTGTGTTTGTCTGTGAGTGTTTGTCTGTGTGTGTGTGTCTGTGAGTGTGTTTCTGTGAGTGTGTGTCTGTGAGTGTGTGTCTGTGAGTGTGTGTCTGTGAGTGCGTGTCTGTGAGTGCGTGCCTGTGAGTGCGTGCCTGTGAGTGTGTGTCTGTGAGTGTGTGTCTGTGAGTGCGTGTCTGTGGGTGCGTGTCTGTGGGTGCGTGTCTGTGGGTGTGTGTCTGTGGCTGAGTGTCTGTGAGTGTGTGTCTGTGAGTGCGTGTGTGTGAGTGTTTGTCTGTGAGTGTTTGTCTGTGAGTGTTTGTCTGTGAGTGTGTGTCTGTGAGTGTGTGTCTGTGAGTGTGTGTCTGTGAGTGCGTCCCTGTGAGTGCGTGCGTGTGAGTGAACGTGGGTGAGTGCGTGTGTGAGTGTGTGTGTCTGTGAGTGCGTGTGTGAGTGCATGTGTGAGTGCATGTGTGAGTGCGTGTCTGTGAGTGCGTGTGTGTGAGTGCGTGTGTGTGAGTGCGTGTGTGTGAGTGCGTGTGTGTGAGTGCGTGTGTGTGAGTGCGTGTGTGTGAGTGCGTGTGTGTGAGTGCGTGTGTGTGAGTGCGTGCCTGTGAGTGCGTGCCTGTGAGTGCGTGCCTGTGAGTGCGTGCGTGTCTGTGCGTGCCTGTGAGTGCGTGCCTGTGAGTGCGTGTCTGTGAGTGCGTGTGTGTGAGTGCGTGCCTGTGAATGAACGTGGGTGAGTGCACGTGGGTGAGTGTGTGTCTGTGAGTGTGTATCTTTGAGTGCGTGCCTGTGAGTAAACGTGTGAGTGAACGTAGGTGAGTGCACGTCTGTGAGTGCGTGTCTGTGAGTGCGTGTCTGTGAGTGCGTGTCTGTGAGTGTTTGTCTGTGTGTGCGTGTCTGTGAGTGCGTGTCTGTGAGTGCGTGTCTGTGAGTGCGTGCCTGTGAGTGCGTGCCTGTGAGTGCGTGCCTGTGAGTGCGTGTCTGTGGGTGCGTGTCTGTGGGTGCGTGTCTGTGGGTGCGTGTCTGTGCGTGCGTGTGTGTGAGTGCGTGTGTGTGAGTGCGTGTGTGTGAGTGCGTGTGTGTGAGTGCGTGTGTGTGAGTGCGTGTGTGTGAGTGCGTGTGTGTGAGTGCCAGTCTGTGAGTGAGTGTCTGTGAGTGCGTGTGTATGTGTGTGTGTCTGTGAGTGCGTGTCTGTGAGTGTTTGTCTGTGAGTGCGTGTGTGTGAGTGTGTTTCTGTGAGTGCGTGTGTGTGAGTGTGTGTGGGTGCGTGTCTGTGAGTGCGTGTCTGTGAGTGTTTGTCTGTGAGTGCGTGTGTGTGAGTGTGTTTCTGTGAGTGCGTGTGTGTGAGTGTGTGTCTGTGGGTGCGTGTCTGTGGGTGTGTGTCTGAGTGTGTGTCTGTGAGTGCGTGTGTGTGAGTGTGTTTCTGTGAGTGCTTGTGTGTGAGTGTGTGTCTGTGGGTGCGTGTCTGAGGGTGCGTGTCTGAGTGCGTGTGTGTGAGTGCGTGTGTGTGAGTGCGTGTGTGTGAGTGCGTGTGTGTGAGTGCGTGCCTGTGAGTGCGTGCCTGTGAGTGCGTGTCTGTGAGTGCGTGCCTGTGAGTGCGTGCCTGTGAATGAACGTGGGTGAGTGCACGTGGGTGAGTGTGTGTCTGTGAGTGTGTATCTTTTAGTGCGTGCCTGTGAGTAAACGTGTGAGTGAACGTAGGTGAGTGCACGTCTGTGAGTGCGTGTCTGTGAGTGCGTGTCTGTGAGTGTTTGTCTGTGTGTGCGTGTCTGTGAGTGCGTGTGTGAGTGTGCGTGTCTGTGAGTGCGTGTCTGTGAGTGCGTGTCTGTGAGTGCGTGCCTGTGAGTGCGTGCCTGAGTGCGTGCCTGTGAGTGCGTGCCTGTGAGTGCGTGCCTGTGAGTGCGTGTCTGTGAGTGCGTGCCTGTGAGTGCGTGCCTGTGAATGAACGTGGGTGAGTGCACGTGGGTGAGTGTGTGTCTGTGAGTGTGTATCTTTTAGTGCGTGCCTGTGAGTAAACGTGTGAGTGAACGTAGGTGAGTGCACGTCTGTGAGTGCGTGTCTGTGAGTGCGTGTCTGTGAGTGTTTGTCTGTGTGTGCGTGTCTGTGAGTGCGTGTGTGAGTGTGCGTGTCTGTGAGTGCGTGTCTGTGAGTGCGTGTCTGTGAGTGCGTGTCTGTGAGTGCGTGCCTGTGAGTGCGTGCCTGTGAGTGCGTGCCTGTGAGTGCGTGTCTGTGGGTGCGTGTCTGTGGGTGCGTGTCTGTGGGTGCGTGTCTGTGGGTGCGTGTCTGTGCGTACGTGTGTGTGAGTGCGTGTGTGTGAGTGCGTGTGTGTGAGTGCGTGTGTGTGAGTGCGTGTGTGTGAGTGCGTGTGTGTGAGTGCGTGTCTGTGAGTGTGTGTGTGTGAGTGTGTGTGTGTGAGTGTGTGTGTGTGAGTGCGTGTGTGTGAGTGCGTGTGTGTGAGTGCGTGTGTGTGAGTGCGTGTGTGTGCGTGTTTGTCTGTGAGTGTTTGTCTGTGAGTGTTTGTCTGTGAGTGTTTGTCTGTGAGTGTGTGTCTGTGAGTGTGTGTCTGTGAGTGCGTGCCTGTGAGTGCGTGCGTGTGAGTGAACGTGGGTGAGTGCGTGTGTGTGAGTGTGTGTCTGTGAGTGCGTGTGTGAGTGCGTGTGTGAGTGCGTGTGTGAGTGCGTGCCTGTGAGTGCGTGTCTGTGAGTGCGTGTCATGAGTGCGTGTCTGTGAGTGCGTGTCTGTGAGTGCGTGTCTGTGAGTGCGTGTCTGTGAGTGCGTGTCTGTGAGTGCGTGTCTGTGAGTGCGTGTCTGTGAGTGTGTGTCTGTGAGTGTGTGTCTGTGAGTGTGTGTCTGTGAGTGTGTGTCTGTGAGTGCGTGCCTGTGAGTGCGTGCGTGTGAGTGAACGTGGGTGAGTGCACGTCGGTGAGTGTGTGTCTGTGAGTGCGTATCTTTGAGTGCGTGCCTGTGAGTGCACATCTGTGAGTGCGTGTCTGTGAGTGCGTGTCTGTGAGTGCGTGTCTGTGAGTGCGTGTCTGTGAGTGCCTGTCTGTGGGTGCCTGTCTGTGAGTGCCTGTCTGTGAGTGCCTGTCTGTGAGTGCGTGTGTGAGTCCGTGTCTGTGAGTGCGTGTGTGTCTGTGAGTGTGTGTCTTTGAGTGTGTGTCTTTGAGTGCGTGTCTGTGAGTGTGTGTCTGTGAGTGCGTGTCTGTGAGTGCGTGTCTGTGAGTGCGTGTCTGTGGGTGCGTGTCTGTGAGTGCGTGTCTGTGAGTGCGTGTCTGTGAGTGCGTGTGTGTGTGTTTGTCTGTGAGTGTTTGTCTGTGTGTGTGTGTCTGTGAGTGTGTTTCTGTGAGTGTGTGTCTGTGAGTGTGTGTCTGTGAGTGTGTGTCTGTGAGTGCGTGTCTGTGAGTGCGTGCCTGTGAGTGCGTGCCTGTGAGTGCGTGTCTGTGAGTGTGTGTCTGTGAGTGCGTGTCTGTGGGTGCGTGTCTGTGGGTGCGTGTCTGTGGGTGTGTGTCTGTGGCTGAGTGTCTGTGAGTGTGTGTCTGTGAGTGCGTGTGTGTGAGTGTTTGTCTGTGAGTGTTTGTCTGTGAGTGTTTGTCTGTGAGTGTGTGTCTGTGAGTGTGTGTCTGTGAGTGTGTGTCTGTGAGTGCGTCCCTGTGAGTGCGTGCGTGTGAGTGAACGTGGGTGAGTGCGTGTGTGAGTGTGTGTGTCTGTGAGTGCGTGTGTGAGTGCGTGTGTGAGTGCATGTGTGAGTGCGTGTCTGTGAGTGCGTGTGTGTGAGTGCGTGTGTGTGAGTGCGTGTGTGTGAGTGCGTGTGTGTGAGTGCGTGTGTGTGAGTGCGTGTGTGTGAGTGCGTGTGTGTGAGTGCGTGTGTGTGAGTGCGTGTGTGTGAGTGCGTGCCTGTGAGTGCGTGCCTGTGAGTGCGTGCGTGTGAGTGCGTGCGTGTGAGTGCGTGCGTGTGAGTGCGTGCCTGTGAGTGCGTGCCTGTGAGTGCGTGCCTGTGAGTGCGTGTCTGTGAGTGCGTGTGTGTGAGTGCGTGCCTGTGAATGAACGTGGGTGAGTGCACGTGGGTGAGTGTGTGTCTGTGAGTGTGTATCTTTGAGTGCGTGCCTGTGAGTAAACGTGTGAGTGAACGTAGGTGAGTGCACGTCTGTGAGTGCGTGTCTGTGAGTGCGTGTCTGTGAGTCCGTGTCTGTGAGTGTTTGTCTGTGTGTGCGTGTCTGTGAGTGCGTGTCTGTGAGTGCGTGCCTGTGAGTGCGTGCCTGTGAGTGCGTGTCTGTGAGTGCGTGTCTGTGAGTGCGTGTCTGTGGGTGCGTGTCTGTGGGTGCGTGTCTGTGGGTGCGTGTCTGTGCGTGCGTGTGTGTGAGTGCGTGTGTGTGAGTGCGTGTGTGTGAGTGCGTGTGTGTGAGTGCGTGTGTGTGAGTGCGTGTGTGTGAGTGCGTGTGTGTGAGTGAGTGTCTGTGAGTGCGTGTGTATGTGTGTGTGTCTGTGAGTGCGTGTCTGTGAGTGTTTGTCTGTGAGTGCGTGTGTGTGAGTGTGTTTCTGTGAGTGCGTGTGTGTGAGTGTGTGTGGGTGCGTGTCTGTGAGTGCGTGTCTGTGAGTGTTTGTCTGTGAGTGCGTGTGTGTGAGTGTGTTTCTGTGAGTGCGTGTGTGTGAGTGTGTGTCTTTGGGTGCGTGTCCGTGGGTGTGTGTCTGAGTGTGTGTCTGTGAGTGCGTGTGTGTGAGTGTGTTTCTGTGAGTGCTTGTGTGTGAGTGTGTGTCTGTGGGTGCGTGTCTGAGGGTGCGTGTCTGAGTGCGTGTGTGTGAGTGCGTGTGTGTGAGTGCGTGTGTGTGAGTGCGTGCCTGTGAGTGCGTGCCTGTGAGTGCGTGTCTGTGAGTGCGTGCCTGTGAGTGCGTGCCTGTGAATGAACGTGGGTGAGTGCACGTGGGTGAGTGTGTGTCTGTGAGTGTGTATCTTTTAGTGCGTGCCTGTGAGTAAACGTGTGAGTGAACGTAGGTGAGTGCACGTCTGTGAGTGCGTGTCTGTGAGTGCGTGTCTGTGAGTGTTTGTCTGTGTGTGCGTGTCTGTGAGTGCGTGTGTGAGTGTGCGTGTCTGTGAGTGCGTGTCTGTGAGTGCGTGCCTGTGAGTGCGTGCCTGAGTGCGTGCCTGTGAGTGCGTGTCTGTGGGTGCGTGTCTGTGGGTGCGTGTCTGTGGGTGCGTGTCTGTGGGTGCGTGTCTGTGCGTACGTGTGTGTGAGTGCGTGTGTGTGAGTGCGTGTGTGTGAGTGCGTGTGTGTGAGTGCGTGTGTGTGAGTGCGTGTGTGTGAGTGCGTGTCTGTGAGTGTTTGTCTGTGAGTGTGTGTCTGTGAGTGTGTGTCTGTGAGTGCGTGTGTCTGTGAGTGCGTGTCTGTGAGTGCGTGTCTGTGAATGCGTGTCTGTGAGTGCGTGTCTGTGAGTGCGTGTCTGTGAGTGCGTGTGTGAGTGTGTGTGTGTGAGTGTGTGTGTGTGAGTTCGTGTCTGTGAGTGCGTGTCTGTGAGTGCGTGTCTGTGAGTGCGTGTTTGAGTGTGTGTGTGTGAGTGTGTGTGTGTGAGTGTGTGTGTGTGAGTGTGTGTCTGTGAGTGCGTGTCTGTGGGTGCGTGTCTGTGGGTGCGTGTGTGTGAGTGCGTGTGTGTGAGTGCGTGTGTGTGAGTGCGTGTGTGTGAGTGCGTGTGTGTGAGTGCGTGTGTGTGCGTGTGTGTGCGTGTTTGTCTGTGAGTGTTTGTCTGTGAGTGTTTGTCTGTGAGTGTTTGTCTGTGAGTGTTTGTCTGTGAGTGTGTGTCTGTGAGTGTGTGTCTGTGAGTGCGTGCCTGTGAGTGCGTGCGTGTGAGTGAACGTGGGTGAGTGCGTGTGTGTGAGTGTGTGTCTGTGAGTGCGTGTGTGAGTGCGTGTGTGAGTGCGTGCCTGTGAGTGCGTGTCTGTGAGTGCGTGTCATGAGTGCGTGTCTGTGAGTGCGTGTCTGTGAGTGCGTGTCTGTGAGTGTGTGTCTGTGAGTGTGTGTCTGTGAGTGTGTGTCTGTGAGTGCGTGCCTGTGAGTGCGTGCGTGTGAGTGCACGTGGGTGAGTGTGTGTCTGTGAGTGCGTATCTTTGAGTGCGTGCCTGTGAGTGCACATCTGTGAGTGCGTGTCTGTGAGTGCGTGTCTGTGAGTGCGTGTCTGTGAGTGCGTGTCTGTGAGTGCCTGTCTGTGGGTGCCTGTCTGTGAGTGCCTGTCTGTGAGTGCCTGTCTGTGAGTGCGTGTGTGAGTCCGTGTCTGTGAGTGCGTGTGTGAGTGTGTGTCTGTGAGTGTGTGTCTTTGAGTGTGTGTCTTTGAGTGCGTGTCTGTGAGTGTGTGTCTGTGAGTGCGTGTCTGTGAGTGCGTGTCTGTGAGTGCGTGTCTGTGGGTGCGTGTCTGTGAGTGCGTGTCTGTGAGTGCGTGTCTGTGAGTGCGTGTGTGTGTGTTTGTCTGTGAGTGTTTGTCTGTGAGTGTGTGTCTGTGAGTGTGTTTCTGTGAGTGTGTGTCTGTGAGTGTGTGTCTGTGAGTGCGTGTCTGTGAGTGCGTGCCTGTGAGTGCATGCCTGTGAGTGCGTGTCTGTGAGTGCGTGTCTGTGAGTGCGTGTCTGTGGGTGCGTGTCTGTGGGTGCGTGTCTGTGGGTGCGTGTCTGTGGGTGAGTGTCTGTGAGTGTGTGTCTGTGAGTGCGTGTGTGTGAGTGTTTGTCTGTGAGTGTTTGTCTGTGAGTGTTTGTCTGTGAGTGTTTGTCTGTGAGTGTGTGTCTGTGAGTGTGTGTCTGTGAGTGTGTGTCTGTGAGTGCGTCCCTGTGAGTGCGTGCGTGTGAGTGAACGTGGGTGAGTGCGTGTGTGAGTGTGTGTGTCTGTGAGTGCGTGTGTGAGTGCGTGTGTGAGTGCGTGTGTGTGAGTGCGTGTGTGTGAGTGCGTGTGTGTGAGTGCGTGTGTGTGAGTGCGTGTGTGTGTGAGTGCGTGTGTGTGAGTGCGTGTGTGTGAGTGCGTGTGTGTGAGTGCGTGTGTGTGAGTGCGTGCGTGTGAGTGCGTGCCTGCGAGTGCGTGCGTGTGAGTGCGTGCCTGTGAGTGCGTGCCTGTGAGTGCGTGTCTGTGAGTGCGTGTGTGTGAGTGCGTGCCTGTGAATGAACGTGGGTGAGTGCACGTGGGTGAGTGTGTGTCTGTGAGTGTGTATCTTTGAGTGCGTGCCTGTGAGTAAACGTGTGAGTGAACGTAGGTGAGTGCACGTCTGTGAGTGCGTGTCTGTGAGTGCGTGTCTGTGAGTGTTTGTCTGTGTGTGCGTGTCTGTGAGTGCGTGTCTGTGAGTGCGTGTCTGTGAGTGCGTGTCTGTGAGTGCGTGCCTGTGAGTGCGTGCCTGTGAGTGCGTGTCTGTGAGTGCGTGTCTGTGGGTGCGTGTCTGTGGGTGCGTGTCTGTGGGTGCGTGTCTGTGCGTGCGTGTGTGTGAGTGCGTGTGTGTGAATGCGTGTGTGTGAGTGCGTGTGTGTGAGTGCGTGTGTGTGAGTGCGTGTGTGTGAGTGCGTGTGTGTGAGTGCGTGTGTGTGAGTGCGTGTCTGTGAGTGAGTGTCTGTGAGTGCGTGTCTGTGAGTGTTTGTCTGTGAGTGCGTGTGTGTGAGTGTGTTTCTGTGAGTGCGTGTGTGTGAGTGTGTGTGGGTGCGTGTCTGTGAGTGCGTGTCTGTGAGTGTTTGTCTGTGAGTGCGTGTGTGTGAGTGTGTTTCTGTGAGTGCGTGTGTGTGAGTGTGTGTCTGTGGGTGCGTGTCTGTGGGTGTGTGTCTGAGTGTGTGTCTGTGAGTGCGTGTGTGTGAGTGTGTTTCTGTGAGTGCGTGTGTATGAGTGTGTGTCTGTTGGTGCGCGTCTGAGGGTGCGTGTCTGCGTGCGTGTGTGTGAGTGCGTGTGTGTGAGTGCGTGTCTGTGAGTGCGTGTCTGTGAGTGCGTGTCTGTGGGTGCGTGTCTGTGGGTGCGTGCCTGTGGGTGCGTGTCTGTGGGTGCGTGTCTGTGAGTGCGTGTCTGTGAGTGCGTGTCTGTGGGTGCGGGTGTGTGAGTGTGTGTCTGTGAATGTGTGTCTGTGGGTGCGGGTGTGTGAGTGTGTGTCTGTGGGTGCGTGTCTGTGAGTGCGTGTCTGTGAGTGCGTGTGTGTGAGTGTGTGTCTGTGAGTGTGTGTCTGTGAGTGTGTGTGTGTGAGTGTGTGTCTGTGAGTGTGTGTCTGTGAGTGTGTGTCTGTGAGTGTGTGTCTGTGAGTGTGTGTCTGTGAGTGTTTGTCTGTGAGTGTGTGTCTGTGAGTGTTTGTCTGTGAGTGCGTGTCTGTGAGTGCGTGTCTGTGAGTGCGTGTCTGTGAGTGCGTGTCTGTGAGTGCGTGTCTGTGGGTGCGTGTCTGTGAGTGCGTGTCTGTGAGTGCGTGTCTGTGAGTGCGTGTCTGTGGGTGCGTGTCTGTGAGTGTTTGTCTGTGTGTGCGTGTCTGTGAGTGCGTGTCTGTGAGTGTGCGTGTCTGTGAGTGCGTGTCTGTGAGTGCGTGTCTGTGAGTGCGTGCGTGTGAGTGAACGTGGGTGAGTGTGTGTCTGTGAGTGCATATCTTTGAGTGCGTGCCTGTGAGTGAACGGGTGAGTGAACGTGGGTGAGTGCACTTCTGTGAGTGCGTGTCTGTGAGTGCCTGTCTGTGAGTGCCTGTCTGTGAGTGCCTGTCTGTGAGTGCGTGTGTCTGAGTGCGTGTCTGTGAGTGCGTGTCTGTGAGTGCGTGTGTGTGAGTGCGTGCCTGTGAATGAACGTGGGTGAGTGCACGTGGGTGAGTGTGTGTCTGTGAGTGTGTATCTTTGAGTGCGTGCCTGTGAGTAAACGTGTGAGTGAACGTAGGTGAGTGCACGTCTGTGAGTGCGTGTCTGTGAGTGCGTGTCTGTGAGTGTTTGTCTGTGTGTGCGTGTCTGTGAGTGCGTGTCTGTGAGTGCGTGTCTGTGAGTGCGTGTCTGTGAGTGCGTGCCTGTGAGTGCGTGCCTGTGAGTGCGTTTCTGTGAGTGCGTGTCTGTGAGTGCGTGTCTGTGGGTGCGTGTCTGTGGGTGCGTGTGTGTGAGTGCGTGTGTGTGAGTGCGTGTGTGTGAGTGCGTGTGTGTGAGTGCTTGTGTGTGAGTGCGTGTGTGTGAGTGCGTGTGTGTGAGTGCGTGTGTGTGAGTGCGTGTCTGTGAGTGCGTGTGTATGTGTGTGTGTCTGTGAGTGCGTGTCTGTGAGTGTTTGTCTGTGAGTGCGTGTGTGTAAGTCTGTTTCTGTGAGTGCGTGTGTGTGAGTGTGTGTGGGTGCGTGTCTGTGAGTGCGTGTCTGTGAGTGTTTGTCTGTGAGTGCGTGTGTGTGAGTGTGTTTCTGTGAGTGCGTGTGTGTGAGTGTGTGTCTGTGGGTGCGTGTCTGTGGGTGTGTGTCTGAGTGTGTGTCTGTGAGTGCGTGTGTGTGAGTGTGTTTCTGTGAGTGCGTGTGTGTGAGTGTGTGTCTGAGGGTGCGTGTCTGAGGGTGCGTGTCTGAGGGTGCGTGTCTGAGTGCGTGTGTGTGAGTGCGTGTGTGTGAGTGCGTGTGTGTGAGTGCGTGTCTGTGAGTGCGTGTGTGTGAGTGCGTGTGTGTGAGTGCGTGTGTGTGAGTGCGTGCCTGTGAGTGCGTGTCTGTGAGTGCGTGCCTGTGAGTGCGTGCCTGTGAATGAACGTGGGTGAGTGCACGTGGGTGAGTGTGTGTCTGTGAGTGTGTATCTTTTAGTGCGTGCCTGTGAGTAAACGTGTGAGTGAACGTAGGTGAGTGCACGTCTGTGAGTGCGTGTCTGTGAGTGCGTGTCTGTGAGTGTTTGTCTGTGTGTGCGTGTCTGTGAGTGCGTGTGTGAGTGTGCGTGTCTGTGAGTGCGTGTCTGTGAGTGCGTGTCTGTGAGTGCGTGCCTGTGAGTGCGTGCCTGTGAGTGCGTGCCTGTGGGTGCGTGCCTGTGGGTGCGTGTCTGTGGGTGCGTGTCTGTGGGTGCGTGTCTGTGGGTGCGTGTCTGTGCGTACGTGTGTGTGAGTGCGTGTGTGTGAGTGCGTGTGTGTGAGTGCGTGTGTGTGAGTGCGTGTGTGTGAGTGCGTGTGTGTGAGTGCGTGTGTGTGAGTGTTTGTCTGTGAGTGTGTGTCTGTGAGTGTGTGTCTGTGAGTGCGTGTGTCTGTGAGTGCGTGTCTGTGAGTGCGTGTCTGTGAGTGCGTGTCTGTGAATGCGTGTCTGTGAGTGCGTGTCTGTGAGTGCGTGTCTGTGAGTGCGTGTGTGAGTGTGTGTGTGTGAGTGCGTGTCTGTGAGTGCGTGTCTGTGAGTGCGTGTCTGTGAGTGCGTGTCTGTGAGTGCGTGTCTGTGAGTGCGTGTGTGAGTGTGTGTGTGTGAGTGTGTGTGTGTGAGTGCGTGTCTGTGAGTGCGTGTCTGTGGGTGCGTGTGTGTGGGTGCGTGTGTGTGAGTGCGTGTGTGTGAGTGCGTGTGTGTGAGTGCGTGTGTGTGAGTGCGTGTGTGTGAGTGCGTGTGTGTGCGTGTTTGTTTGTGAGTGTTTGTCTGTGAGTGTTTGTCTGTGAGTGTTTGTCTGTGAGTGTGTGTCTGTGAGTGTGTGTCTGTGAGTGCGTGCCTGTGAGTGCGTGCGTGTGAGTGAACGTGGGTGAGTGCGTGTGTGTGAGTGTGTGTCTGTGAGTGCGTGTGTGAGTGCGTGTGTGAGTGCGTGCCTGTGAGTGCGTGTCTGTGAGTGCGTGTCATGAGTGCGTGTCTGTGAGTGCGTGTCTGTGAGTGCGTGTCTGTGAGTGCGTGTCTGTGAGTGTGTGTCTGTGAGTGTGTGTCTGTGAGTGTGTGTCTGTGAGTGCGTGCCTGTGAGTGCGTGCGTGTGAGTGAACGTGGGTGAGTGCACGTCGGTGAGTGTGTGTCTGTGAGTGCGTATCTTTGAGTGCGTGCCTGTGAGTGCACATCTGTGAGTGCGTGTCTGTGAGTGCGTGTCTGTGAGTGCGTGTCTGTGAGTGCGTGTCTGTGAGTGCCTGTCTGTGGGTGCCTGTCTGTGAGTGCCTGTCTGTGAGTGCCTGTCTGTGAGTGCGTGTGTGAGTCCGTGTCTGTGAGTGCGTGTGTGAGTGTGTGTCTGTGAGCGTGTGTCTTTGAGTGTGTGTCTTTGAGTGCGTGTCTGTGAGTGCGTGTCTGTGAGTGTGTGTCTGTGAGTGCGTGTCTGTGAGTGCGTGTCTGTGAGTGCGTGTCTGTGGGTGCGTGTCTGTGAGTGCGTGTCTGTGAGTGCGTGTCTGTGAGTGCGTGTGTGTGTGTTTGTCTGTGAGTGTGTGTCTGTGAGTGTGTTTCTGTGAGTGTGTGTCTGTGAGTGTGTGTCTGTGAGTGCGTGTCTGTGAGTGCGTGCCTGTGAGTGCGTGCCTGTGAGTGCGTGTCTGTGAGTGTGTGTCTGTGAGTGCGTGTCTGTGGGTGCGTGTCTGTGGGTGCGTGTCTGTGGGTGCGTGTCTGTGGGTGAGTGTCTGTGAGTGTGTGTCTGTGAGTGCGTGTGTGTGAGTGTTTGTCTGTGAGTGTTTGTCTGTGAGTGTTTGTCTGTGAGTGTTTGTCTGTGAGTGTTTGTCTGTGAGTGTGTGTCTGTGAGTGTGTGTCTGTGAGTGTGTGTCTGTGAGTGCGTCCCTTTGAGTGCGTGCGTGTGAGTGAACGTGGGTGAGTGCGTGTGTGAGTGTGTGTGTCTGTGAGTGCGTGTGTGAGTGCGTGTGTGAGTGCGTGTCTGTGAGTGCGTGTGTGTGAGTGCGTGTGTGTGAGTGCGTGTGTGTGAGTGCGTGTGTGTGAGTGCGTGTGTGTGAGTGCGTGTGTGTGAGTGCGTGCCTGTGAGTGCGTGCGTGTGAGTGCGTGCCTGTGAGTGCGTGCCTGTGAGTGCGTGCCTGTGAGTGCGTGCCTGTGAGTGCGTGCCTGTGAGTGCGTGCCTGTGAGTGCGTGCCTGTGAGTGCGTGTCTGTGAGTGCGTGTGTGTGAGTGCATGCCTGTGAATGAACGTGGGTGAGTGCACGTGGGTGAGTGTGTGTCTGTGAGTGTGTATCTTTGAGTGCGTGCCTGTGAGTAAACGTGTGAGTGAACGTAGGTGAGTGCACGTCTGTGAGTGCGTGTCTGTGAGTGCGTGTCTGTGAGTGTTTGTCTGTGTGTGCGTGTCTGTGAGTGCGTGTCTGTGAGTGCGTGTCTGTGAGTGCGTGTCTGTGAGTGCGTGTCTGTGAGTGCGTGCCTGTGAGTGCGTGTCTGTGGGTGCGTGTCTGTGGGTGCGTGTGTGTGAGTGCGTGTGTGTGAGTGCGTGTGTGTGAGTGCGTGTGTGTGAGTGCGTGTGTGTGAGTGCGTGTGTGTGAGTGCGTGTGTGTGAGTGCGTGTGTGTGAGTGCGTGTGTGTGAGTGCGTGTGTGTGCGTGTGTGTGCGTGTTTGTCTGTGAGTGTTTGTCTGTGAGTGTTTGTCTGTGAGTGTTTGTCTGTGAGTGTGTGTCTGTGAGTGTGTGTCTGTGAGTGTGTGTCTGTGAGTGCGTGCCTGTGAGTGCGTGCGTGTGAGTGAACGTGGGTGAGTGCGTGTGTGTGAGTGTGTGTCTGTGAGTGCGTGTGTGAGTGCGTGTGTGAGTGCGTGCCTGTGAGTGCGTGCCTGTGAGTGCGTGTCATGAGTGCGTGTCTGTGAGTGCGTGTCTGTGAGTGTGTGTCTGTGAGTGTGTGTCTGTGAGTGTGTGTCTGTGAGTGTGTGTCTGTGAGTGTGTGTCTGTGAGTGCGTGCCTGTGAGTGCGTGCGTGTGAGTGCACGTGGGTGAGTGTGTGTCTGTGAGTGCGTATCTTTGAGTGCGTGCCTGTGAGTGCACATCTGTGAGTGCGTGTCTGTGAGTGCGTGTCTGTGAGTGCGTGTCTGTGAGTGCGTGTCTGTGAGTGCCTGTCTGTGGGTGCCTGTCTGTGAGTGCCTGTCTGTGAGTGCCTGTCTGTGAGTGCGTGTGTGAGTCCGTGTCTGTGAGTGCGTGTGTGAGTGTGTGTCTGTGAGTGTGTGTCTTTGAGTGTGTGTCTTTGAGTGCGTGTCTGTGAGTGTGTGTCTGTGAGTGCGTGTCTGTGAGTGCGTGTCTGTGAGTGCGTGTCTGTGGGTGCGTGTCTGTGAGTGCGTGTCTGTGAGTGCGTGTCTGTGAGTGCGTGTATGTGTGTTTGTCTGTGAGTGTTTGTCTGTGAGTGTGTGTCTGTGAGTGTGTTTCTGTGAGTGTGTGTCTGTGAGTGTGTGTCTGTGAGTGCGTGTCTGTGAGTGCGTGCCTGTGAGTGCATGCCTGTGAGTGCGTGTCTGTGAGTGCGTGTCTGTGAGTGCGTGTCTGTGGGTGCGTGTCTGTGGGTGCGTGTCTGTGGGTGTGTGTCTGTGGGTGAGTGTCTGTGAGTGTGTGTCTGTGAGTGCGTGTGTGTGAGTGTTTGTCTGTGAGTGTTTGTCTGTGAGTGTTTGTCTGTGAGTGTGTGTCTGTGAGTGTGTGTCTGTGAGTGTGTGTCTGTGAGTGTGTGTCTGTGAGTGCGTCCCTGTGAGTGCGTGCGTGTGAGTGAACGTGGGTGAGTGCGTGTGTGAGTGTGTGTGTCTGTGAGTGCGTGTGTGAGTGCATGTGTGAGTGCGTGTCTGTGAGTGCGTGTGTGTGAGTGCGTGTGTGTGAGTGCGTGTGTGTGAGTGCGTGTGTGTGAGTGCGTGTGTGTGTGAGTGCGTGTGTGTGAGTGCGTGTGTGTGAGTGCGTGTGTGTGAGTGCGTGTGTGTGAGTGCGTGCGTGTGAGTGCGTGCCTGCGAGTGCGTGCGTGTGAGTGCGTGCCTGTGAGTGCGTGCCTGTGAGTGCGTGCCTGTGAGTGCGTGTCTGTGAGTGCGTGTGTGTGAGTGCGTGCCTGTGAATGAACGTGGGTGAGTGCACGTGGGTGAGTGTGTGTCTGTGAGTGTGTATCTTTGAGTGCGTGCCTGTGAGTAAACGTGTGAGTGAACGTAGGTGAGTGCACGTCTGTGAGTGCGTGTCTGTGAGTGCGTGTCTGTGAGTGTTTGTCTGTGTGTGCGTGTCTGTGAGTGCGTGTCTGTGAGTGCGTGTCTGTGAGTGCGTGTCTGTGAGTGCGTGTCTGTGAGTGCGTGCCTGTGAGTGCGTGCCTGTGAGTGCGTGTCTGTGAGTGCGTGTCTGTGAGTGCGTGTCTGTGGGTGCGTGTCTGTGGGTGCGTGTCTGTGGGTGCGTGTCTGTGCGTGCGTGTGTGTGAGTGCGTGTGTGTGAATGCGTGTGTGTGAGTGCGTGTGTGTGAGTGCGTGTGTGTGAGTGCGTGTGTGTGAGTGCGTGTGTGTGAGTGCGTGTCTGTGAGTGAGTGTCTGTGAGTGCGTGTGTATGTGTGTGTGTCTGTGAGTGCGTGTCTGTGAGTGTTTGTCTGTGAGTGCGTGTGTGTGAGTGTGTTTCTGTGAGTGCGTGTGTGTGAGTGTGTGTGGGTGCGTGTCTGTGAGTGCGTGTCTGTGAGTGTTTGTCTGTGAGTGCGTGTGTGTGAGTGTGTTTCTGTGAGTGCGTGTCTGTGGGTGCGTGTCTGTGGGTGTGTGTCTGAGTGTGTGTCTGTGAGTGCGTGTGTGTGAGTGTGTTTCTGTGAGTGCGTGTGTGTGAGTGTGTGTCTGTGGGTGCGCGTCTGAGGGTGCGTGTCTGCGTGCGTGTGTGTGAGTGCGTGTGTGTGAGTGCGTGTCTGTGAGTGCGTGTCTGTGAGTGCGTGTCTGTGGGTGCGTGTCTGTGGGTGCGTGCCTGTGGGTGCGTGTCTGTGGGTGCGTGTCTGTGAGTGCGTGTCTGTGAGTGCGTGTCTGTGGGTGCGGGTGTGTGAGTGTGTGTCTGTGAATGTGTGTCTGTGGGTGCGGGTGTGTGAGTGTGTGTCTGTGGGTGCGTGTCTGTGAGTGCGTGTCTGTGAGTGTGTGTGTGTGAGTGTGTGTCTGTGAGTGTGTGTCTGTGAGTGTGTGTCTGTGAGTGTGTGTCTGTGAGTGTGTGTCTGTGAGTGTTTGTCTGTGAGTGCGTGTCTGTGAGTGCGTGTCTGTGAGTGCGTGTCTGTGGGTGCGTGTCTGTGAGTGCGTGTCTGTGAGTGCGTGTCTGTGAGTGCGTGTCTGTGAGTGCGTGTCTGTGAGTGTGTGTCTGTGGGTGCGTGTCTGTGAGTGCGTGTCTGTGAGTGCGTGTCTGTGAGTGTTTGTCTGTGAGTGTGTGTCTGTGAGTGCGTGTCTGTGGGTGCGTGTCTGTGAGTGTTTGTCTGTGTGTGCGTGTCTGTGAGTGCGTGTCTGTGAGTGTGCGTGTCTGTGAGTGCGTGTCTGTGAGTGCGTGTCTGTGAGTGCGTGCGTGTGAGTGAACGTGGGTGAGTGTGTGTCTGTGAGTGCATATCTTTGAGTGCGTGCCTGTGAGTGAACGGGTGAGTGAACGTGGGTGAGTGCACTTCTGTGAGTGCCTGTCTGTGAGTGCGTGTCTGTGAGTGCGTGTGTCTGAGTGCGTGTCTGTGAGTGTGTGTCTGTGAGTGCGTGTGTGTGAGTGCGTGCCTGTGAATGAACGTGGGTGAGTGCACGTGGGTGAGTGTGTGTCTGTGAGTGTGTATCTTTGAGTGCGTGCCTGTGAGTAAACGTGTGAGTGAACGTAGGTGAGTGCACGTCTGTGAGTGCGTGTCTGTGAGTGCGTGTCTGTGAGTGTTTGTCTGTGTGTGCGTGTCTGTGAGTGCGTGTCTGTGAGTGCATGTCTGTGAGTGCGTGCCTGTGAGTGCGTGCCTGTGAGTGCGTGCCTGTGAGTGCGTGTCTGTGAGTGCGTGTCTGTGAGTGCGTGTCTGTGGGTGCGTGTCTGTGGGTGCGTGTGTGTGAGTGCGTGTGTGTGAGTGCGTGTGTGTGAGTGCGTGTGTGTGAGTGCTTGTGTGTGAGTGCGTGTGTGTGAGTGCGTGTGTGTGAGTGCGTGTGTGTGAGTGCGTGTGTGTGAGTGCGTGTCTGTGAGTGCGTGTGTATGTGTGTGTGTCTGTGAGTGCGTGTCTGTGAGTGTTTGTCTGTGAGTGCGTGTGTGTGAGTGTGTTTCTGTGAGTGCGTGTGTGTGAGTGTGTGTGGGTGCGTGTCTGTGAGTGCGTGTCTGTGAGTGTTTGTCTGTGAGTGCGTGTGTGTGAGTGTGTTTCTGTGAGTGCGTGTGTGTGAGTGTGTGTCTGTGGGTGCGTGTCTGTGGGTGTGTGTCTGAGTGTGTGTCTGTGAGTGCGTGTGTGTGAGTGTGTTTCTGTGAGTGCGTGTGTGTGAGTGTGTGTCTGTGGGTGCGTGTCTGAGGGTGCGTGTCTGAGGGTGCGTGTCTGAGTGCGTGTGTGTGAGTGCGTGTGTGTGAGTGCGTGTGTGTGAGTGCGTGTGTGTGAGTGCGTGTGTGTGAGTGCGTGTGTGTGAGTGCGTGCCTGTGAGTGCGTGTCTGTGAGTGCGTGCCTGTGAGTGCGTGCCTGTGAATGAACGTGGGTGAGTGCACGTGGGTGAGTGTGTGTCTGTGAGTGTGTATCTTTTAGTGCGTGCCTGTGAGTAAACGTGTGAGTGAACGTAGGTGAGTGCACGTCTGTGAGTGCGTGTCTGTGAGTGCGTGTCTGTGAGTGCGTGTCTGTGAGTGTTTGTCTGTGTGTGCGTGTCTGTGAGTGCGTGTGTGAGTGTGCGTGTCTGTGAGTGCGTGTCTGTGAGTGCGTGTCTGTGAGTGCGTGCCTGTGAGTGCGTGCCTGTGAGTGCGTGCCTGTGGGTGCGTGTCTGTGGGTGCGTGTCTGTGGGTGCGTGTCTGTGGGTGCGTGTCTGTGCGTACGTGTGTGTGAGTGCGTGTGTGTGAGTGCGTGTGTGTGAGTGCGTGTGTGTGAGTGCGTGTGTGTGAGTGCGTGTGTGTGAGTGCGTGTGTGTGAGTGCGTGTGTGTGAGTGTTTGTCTGTGAGTGTGTGTCTGTGAGTGTGTGTCTGTGAGTGTGTGTCTGTGAGTGCGTGTGTCTGTGAGTGCGTGTCTGTGAGTGCGTGTCTGTGAGTGCGTGTCTGTGAGTGCGTGTGTGAGTGTGTGTGTGTGAGTGCGTGTCTGTGAGTGCGTGTCTGTGAGTGCGTGTCTGTTAGTGCGTGTCTGTGAGTGCGTGTGTGAGTGTGTGTGTGTGAGTGTGTGTGTGTGAGTGTGTGTGTGTGAGTGCGTGTCTGTGAGTGCGTGTCTGTGGGTGCGTGTGTGTGGGTGCGTGTGTGTGAGTGCGTGTGTGTGAGTGCGTGTGTGTGAGTGCGTGTGTGTGAGTGCGTGTGTGTGCGTGTTTGTTTGTGAGTGTTTGTCTGTGAGTGTTTGTCTGTGAGTGTTTGTCTGTGAGTGTGTGTCTGTGAGTGTGTGTCTGTGAGTGCGTGCCTGTGAGTGCGTGCGTGTGAGTGAACGTGGGTGAGTGCGTGTGTCTGAGTGTGTGTCTGTGAGTGCGTGTGTGAGTGCGTGTGTGAGTGCGTGCCTGTGAGTGCGTGTCTGTGAGTGCGTGTCATGAGTGCGTGTCTGTGAGTGCGTGTCTGTGAGTGCGTGTCTGTGAGTGCGTGTCTGTGAGTGTGTGTCTGTGAGTGTGTGTCTGTGAGTGTGTGTCTGTGAGTGTGTGTCTGTGAGTGCGTGCCTGTGAGTGCGTGCGTGTGAGTGAACGTGGGTGAGTGCACGTCGGTGAGTGTGTGTCTGTGAGTGCGTATCTTTGAGTGCGTGCCTGTGAGTGCACATCTGTGAGTGCGTGTCTGTGAGTGCGTGTCTGTGAGTGCGTGTCTGTGAGTGCGTGTCTGTGAGTGCGTGTCTGTGAGTGCCTGTCTGTGGGTGCCTGTCTGTGAGTGCCTGTCTGTGAGTGCCTGTCTGTGAGTGCGTGTGTGAGTCCGTGTCTGTGAGTGCGTGTGTGAGTGTGTGTCTGTGAGTGTGTGTCTTTGAGTGTGTGTCTTTGAGTGTGTGTCTGTGAGTGCGTGTCTGTGAGTGCGTGTCTGTGAGTGCGTGTCTGTGAGTGCGTGTCTGTGAGTGCGTGTCTGTGGGTGCGTGTCTGTGAGTGCGTGTCTGTGAGTGCGTGTCTGTGAGTGCGTGTGTGTGTGTTTGTCTGTGAGTGTTTGTCTGTGAGTGTGTGTCTGTGAGTGTGTTTCTGTGAGTGTGTGTCTGTGAGTGCGTGTCTGTGAGTGCGTGCCTGTGAGTGCGTGCCTGTGAGTGCGTGTCTGTGAGTGTGTGTCTGTGAGTGCGTGTCTGTGGGTGCGTGTCTGTGGGTGCGTGTCTGTGGGTGCGTGTCTGTGGGTGAGTGTCTGTGAGTGTGTGTCTGTGAGTGCGTGTGTGTGAGTGTTTGTCTGTGAGTGTTTGTCTGTGAGTGTTTGTCTGTGAGTGTTTGTCTGTGAGTGTTTGTCTGTGAGTGTTTGTCTGTGAGTGTGTGTCTGTGAGTGTGTGTCTGTGAGTGTGTGTCTGTGAGTGTGTGTCTGTGAGTGCGTCCCTGTGAGTGCGTGCGTGTGAGTGAACGTGGGTGAGTGCATGTGTGAGTGTGTGTGTCTGTGAGTGCGTGTGTGAGTGCGTGTGTGAGTGCATGTGTGAGTGCGTGTCTGTGAGTGCGTGTGTGTGAGTGCGTGTGTGTGAGTGCGTGTGTGTGAGTGCGTGTGTGTGAGTGCGTGTGTGTGAGTGCGTGTGTGTGAGTGCGTGTGTGTGAGTGCGTGCCTGTGAGTGCGTGCCTGTGAGTGCGTGCCTGTGAGTGCGTGCCTGTGAGTGCGTGTCTGTGAGTGCGTGTGTGTGAGTGCATGCCTGTGAATGAACGTGGGTGAGTGCACGTGGGTGAGTGTGTGTCTGTGAGTGTGTATCTTTGAGTGCGTGCCTGTGAGTAAACGTGTGAGTGAACGTAGGTGAGTGCACGTCTGTGAGTGCGTGTCTGTGAGTGCGTGTCTGTGAGTGTTTGTCTGTGTGTGCGTGTCTGTGAGTGCGTGTCTGTGAGTGCGTGTCTGTGAGTGCGTGTCTGTGAGTGCGTGTCTGTGAGTGCGTGCCTGTGAGTGCGTGCCTGTGAGTGCGTGTCTATGAGTGCGTGTCTGTGAGTGCGTGTCTGTGGGTGCGTGTCTGTGGGTGCGTGTCTGTGGGTGCGTGTCTGTGCGTGCGTGTGAGTGCGTGTGTGTGAGTGCGTGTGTGTGAGTGCGTGTGTGTGAGTGCGTGTGTGTGAGTGTGTGTCTGTGGGTGCGTGTCTGTGGGTGTGTGTCTGAGTGTGTGTCTGTGAGTGCGTGTGTGTGAGTGTGTTTCTGTGAGTGCGTGTGTGTGAGTGTGTGTCTGTGGGTGCGCGTCTGAGGGTGCGTGTCTGCGTGCGTGTGTGTGAGTGCGTGTGTGTGAGTGCGTGTCTGTGAGTGCGTGTCTGTGAGTGCGTGTCTGTGGGTGCGTGTCTGTGGGTGCGTGCCTGTGGGTGCGTGTCTGTGGGTGCGTGTCTGTGAGTGCGTGTCTGTGAGTGCGTGTCTGTGGGTGCGGGTGTGTGAGTGTGTGTCTGTGAATGTGTGTCTGTGGGTGCGGGTGTGTGAGTGTGTGTCTGTGGGTGCGTGTCTGTGAGTGCGTGTCTGTGAGTGTGTGTGTGTGAGTGTGTGTCTGTGAGTGTGTGTCTGTGAGTGTGTGTCTGTGAGTGTGTGTCTGTGAGTGTGTGTCTGTGAGTGTTTGTCTGTGAGTGCGTGTCTGTGAGTGCGTGTCTGTGAGTGCGTGTCTGTGGGTGCGTGTCTGTGAGTGCGTGTCTGTGAGTGCGTGTCTGTGAGTGCGTGTCTGTGAGTGCGTGTCTGTGAGTGTGTGTCTGTGGGTGCGTGTCTGTGAGTGCGTGTCTGTGAGTGCGTGTCTGTGAGTGTTTGTCTGTGAGTGTGTGTCTGTGAGTGCGTGTCTGTGGGTGCGTGTCTGTGAGTGTTTGTCTGTGTGTGCGTGTCTGTGAGTGCGTGTCTGTGAGTGTGCGTGTCTGTGAGTGCGTGTCTGTGAGTGCGTGTCTGTGAGTGCGTGCGTGTGAGTGAACGTGGGTGAGTGTGTGTCTGTGAGTGCATATCTTTGAGTGCGTGCCTGTGAGTGAACGGGTGAGTGAACGTGGGTGAGTGCACTTCTGTGAGTGCGTGTCTGTGAGTGCGTGTCTGTGAGTGCCTGTCTGTGAGTGCCTGTCTGTGAGTGCCTGTCTGTGAGTGCGTGTGTCTGAGTGCGTGTCTGTGAGTGCGTGTCTGTGAGTGCGTGTGTGTGAGTGCGTGCCTGTGAATGAACGTGGGTGAGTGCACGTGGGTGAGTGTGTGTCTGTGAGTGTGTATCTTTGAGTGCGTGCCTGTGAGTAAACGTGTGAGTGAACGTAGGTGAGTGCACGTCTGTGAGTGCGTGTCTGTGAGTGCGTGTCTGTGAGTGTTTGTCTGTGTGTGCGTGTCTGTGAGTGCGTGTCTGTGAGTGCATGTCTGTGAGTGCGTGCCTGTGAGTGCGTGCCTGTGAGTGCGTGCCTGTGAGTGCGTGTCTGTGAGTGCGTGTCTGTGAGTGCGTGTCTGTGGGTGCGTGTCTGTGGGTGCGTGTGTGTGAGTGCGTGTGTGTGAGTGCGTGTGTGTGAGTGCGTGTGTGTGAGTGCTTGTGTGTGAGTGCGTGTGTGTGAGTGCGTGTCTGTGAGTGCGTGTGTATGTGTGTGTGTCTGTGAGTGCGTGTCTGTGAGTGTTTGTCTGTGAGTGCGTGTGTGTGAGTGTGTTTCTGTGAGTGCGTGTGTGTGAGTGTGTGTGGGTGCGTGTCTGTGAGTGCGTGTCTGTGAGTGTTTGTCTGTGAGTGCGTGTGTGTGAGTGTGTTTCTGTGAGTGCGTGTGTGTGAGTGTGTGTCTGTGGGTGCGTGTCTGTGGGTGTGTGTCTGAGTGTGTGTCTGTGAGTGCGTGTGTGTGAGTGTGTTTCTGTGAGTGCGTGTGTGTGAGTGTGTGTCTGTGGGTGCGTGTCTGAGGGTGCGTGTCTGAGGGTGCGTGTCTGAGTGCGTGTGTGTGAGTGCGTGTGTGTGAGTGCGTGTGTGTGAGTGCGTGTGTGTGAGTGCGTGTGTGTGAGTGCGTGCCTGTGAGTGCGTGTCTGTGAGTGCGTGCCTGTGAGTGCGTGCCTGTGAATGAACGTGGGTGAGTGCACGTGGGTGAGTGTGTGTCTGTGAGTGTGTATCTTTTAGTGCGTGCCTGTGAGTAAACGTGTGAGTGAACGTAGGTGAGTGCACGTCTGTGAGTGCGTGTCTGTGAGTGCGTGTCTGTGAGTGCGTGTCTGTGAGTGTTTGTCTGTGTGTGCGTGTCTGTGAGTGCGTGTGTGAGTGTGCGTGTCTGTGAGTGCGTGTCTGTGAGTGCGTGTCTGTGAGTGCGTGCCTGTGAGTGCGTGCCTGTGAGTGCGTGCCTGTGGGTGCGTGTCTGTGGGTGCGTGTCTGTGGGTGCGTGTCTGTGGGTGCGTGTCTGTGCGTACGTGTGTGTGAGTGCGTGTGTGTGAGTGCGTGTGTGTGAGTGCGTGTGTGTGAGTGCGTGTGTGTGAGTGCGTGTGTGTGAGTGCGTGTGTGTGAGTGTTTGTCTGTGAGTGTGTGTCTGTGAGTGTGTGTCTGTGAGTGTGTGTCTGTGAGTGCGTGTGTCTGTGAGTGCGTGTCTGTGAGTGCGTGTCTGTGAGTGCGTGTCTGTGAGTGCGTGTGTGAGTGTGTGTGTGTGAGTGCGTGTCTGTGAGTGCGTGTCTGTGAGTGCGTGTCTGTGAGTGCGTGTCTGTGAGTGCGTGTGTGAGTGTGTGTGTGTGAGTGTGTGTGTGTGAGTGTGTGTGTGTGAGTGCGTGTCTGTGAGTGCGTGTCTGTGGGTGCGTGTGTGTGGGTGCGTGTGTGTGAGTGCGTGTGTGTGAGTGCGTGTGTGTGAGTGCGTGTGTGTGAGTGCGTGTGTGTGCGTGTTTGTTTGTGAGTGTTTGTCTGTGAGTGTTTGTCTGTGAGTGTTTGTCTGTGAGTGTGTGTCTGTGAGTGTGTGTCTGTGAGTGCGTGCCTGTGAGTGCGTGCGTGTGAGTGAACGTGGGTGAGTGCGTGTGTGTGAGTGTGTGTCTGTGAGTGCGTGTGTGAGTGCGTGTGTGAGTGCGTGCCTGTGAGTGCGTGTCTGTGAGTGCGTGTCATGAGTGCGTGTCTGTGAGTGCGTGTCTGTGAGTGCGTGTCTGTGAGTGTGTGTCTGTGAGTGTGTGTCTGTGAGTGTGTGTCTGTGAGTGCGTGCCTGTGAGTGCGTGCGTGTGAGTGAACGTGGGTGAGTGTGTGTCTGTGAGTGCGTATCTTTGAGTGCGTGCCTGTGAGTGCACATCTGTGAGTGCGTGTCTGTGAGTGCGTGTCTGTGAGTGCGTGTCTGTGAGTGCGTGTCTGTGAGTGCGTGTCTGTGAGTGCGTGTCTGTGAGTGCCTGTCTGTGGGTGCCTGTCTGTGAGTGCCTGTCTGTGAGTGCCTGTCTGTGAGTGCGTGTGTGAGTCCGTGTCTGTGAGTGCGTGTGTGAGTGTGTGTCTGTGAGTGTGTGTCTTTGAGTGTGTGTCTTTGAGTGCGTGTCTGTGAGTGTGTGTCTGTGAGTGTGTGTCTGTGAGTGTGTGTCTGTGAGTGCGTGTCTGTGAGTGCGTGTCTGTGAGTGCGTGTCTGTGGGTGCGTGTCTGTGAGTGCGTGTCTGTGAGTGCGTGTCTGTGAGTGCGTGTGTGTGTGTTTGTCTGTGAGTGTTTGTCTGTGAGTGTGTGTCTGTGAGTGTGTTTCTGTGAGTGTGTGTCTGTGAGTGTGTGTCTGTGAGTGCGTGTCTGTGAGTGCGTGCCTGTGAGTGCGTGCCTGTGAGTGCGTGTCTGTGAGTGTGTGTCTGTGAGTGCGTGTCTGTGGGTGCGTGTCTGTGGGTGCGTGTCTGTGGGTGCGTGTCTGTGGGTGAGTGTCTGTGAGTGTGTGTCTGTGAGTGCGTGTGTGTGAGTGTTTGTCTGTGAGTGTTTGTCTGTGAGTGTTTGTCTGTGAGTGTTTGTCTGTGAGTGTTTGTCTGTGAGTGTGTGTCTGTGAGTGTGTGTCTGTGAGTGTGTGTCTGTGAGTGTGTGTCTGTGAGTGCGTCCCTGTGAGTGCGTGCGTGTGAGTGAACGTGGGTGAGTGCGTGTGTGAGTGTGTGTGTCTGTGAGTGCGTGTGTGAGTGCATGTGTGAGTGCGTGTCTGTGAGTGCGTGTGTGTGAGTGCGTGTGTGTGAGTGCGTGTGTGTGAGTGCGTGTGTGTGAGTGCGTGTGTGTGAGTGCGTGTGTGTGAGTGCGTGTGTGTGAGTGCGTGCCTGTGAGTGCGTGCCTGTGAGTGCGTGCCTGTGAGTGCGTGCCTGTGAGTGCGTGTCTGTGAGTGCGTGTGTGTGAGTGCATGCCTGTGAATGAACGTGGGTGAGTGCACGTGGGTGAGTGTGTGTCTGTGAGTGTGTATCTTTGAGTGCGTGCCTGTGAGTAAACGTGTGAGTGAACGTAGGTGAGTGCACGTCTGTGAGTGCGTGTCTGTGAGTGCGTGTCTGTGAGTGTTTGTCTGTGTGTGCGTGTCTGTGAGTGCGTGTCTGTGAGTGCGTGTCTGTGAGTGCGTGTCTGTGAGTGCGTGTCTGTGAGTGCGTGCCTGTGAGTGCGTGCCTGTGAGTGCGTGTCTATGAGTGCGTGTCTGTGAGTGCGTGTCTGTGGGTGCGTGTCTGTGGGTGCGTGTCTGTGGGTGCGTGTCTGTGCGTGCGTGTGAGTGCGTGTGTGTGAGTGCGTGTGTGTGAGTGCGTGTGTGTGAGTGCGTGTGTGTGAGTGCGTGTGTGTGAGTGCGTGTGTGTGAGTGCGTGTGTGTGAGTGAGTGTCTGTGAGTGCGTGTGTATGTGTGTGTGTCTGTGAGTGCGTGTCTGTGAGTGTTTGTCTGTGAGTGCGTGTGTGTGAGTGTGTTTCTGTGAGTGTGTTTCTGTGAGTGCGTGTGTGTGAGTGTGTGTGGGTGCGTGTCTGTGAGTGCGTGTCTGTGAGTGTTTGTCTGTGAGTGCGTGTGTGTGAGTGTGTTTCTGTGAGTGCGTGTGTGTGAGTGTGTGTCTGTGGGTGCGTGTCTGTGGGTGTGTGTCTGAGTGTGTGTCTGTGAGTGCGTGTGTGTGAGTGTGTTTCTGTGAGTGCGTGTGTGTGAGTGTGTGTCTGTGGGTGCGTGTCTGAGGGTGCGTGTCTGAGTGCGTGTGTGTGAGTGCGTGTGTGTGAGTGCGTGTGTGTGAGTGCGTGTCTGTGAGTGCGTGTCTGTGAGTGCGTGTCTGTGGGTGCGTGTCTGTGGGTGCGTGTCTGTGGGTGCGTGTCTGTGAGTGCGTGTCTGTGAGTGCGTGTCTGTGGGTGCGGGTGTGTGAGTGTGTGTCTGTGGGTGCGTGTCTGTGAGTGCGTGTCTGTGAGTGCGTGTCTGTGAGTGCGTGTCTGTGAGTGTTTGTCTGTGAGTGTGTGTCTGTGAGTGCGTGTCTGTGGGTGCGTGTCTGTGAGTGTTTGTCTGTGAGTGCGTGTCTGTGAGTGCGTGTCTGTGAGTGTGCGTGTCTGTGAGTGCGTGTCTGTGAGTGCGTGTCTGTGAGTGCGTGCGTGTGAGTGAACGTGGGTGAGTGTGTGTCTGTGAGTGCATATCTTTGAGTGCGTGCCTGTGAGTGAACGGGTGAGTGAACGTGGGTGAGTGCACTTCTGTGAGTGCGTGTCTGTGAGTGCGTGTCTGTGAGTGCCTGTCTGTGAGTGCCTGTCTGTGAGTGCCTGTCTGTGAGTGCCTGTCTGTGAGTGCGTGTCTGTGAGTGCGTGTCTGTGAGTGCGTGTCTGTGAGTGCGTGTCTGTGAGTGCGTGTCTGTGAGTGCGTGTGTGCGTGCGTTTCTGTGGGTGCGTGTCTGTGAGTGCGTGTCTGTGGGTGCGTGTGTGTGAGTGCGTGTGTGTGAGAGCGTGTCTGTGAGTGTGTGTCTGTTAGTGTTTGTCTGTGAATGCGTGTCTGTGAGTGTTTGTCTGTGAGTGCGTGTCAGTGAGTGCGTGTGTGTGAGTGCGTGTGTGTGAGTGCGTGTGTGTGAGTGCGTGTCTGTGAGTGCCTGTCTGTGAGTGCCTGTCTGTGAGTGCCTGTCTGTGAGTGCGTGTGTCTGAGTGCGTGTCTGTGAGTGCGTGTCTGTGAGTGCGTGTGTGTGAGTGCGTGCCTGTGAATGAACGTGGGTGAGTGCACGTGGGTGAGTGTGTGTCTGTGAGTGTGTATCTTTGAGTGCGTGCCTGTGAGTAAACGTGTGAGTGAACGTAGGTGAGTGCACGTCTGTGAGTGCGTGTCTGTGAGTGCGTGTCTGTGAGTGTTTGTCTGTGTGTGCGTGTCTGTGAGTGCGTGTCTGTGAGTGCATGTCTGTGAGTGCGTGCCTGTGAGTGCGTGCCTGTGAGTGCGTGCCTGTGAGTGCGTGTCTGTGAGTGCGTGTCTGTGAGTGCGTGTCTGTGGGTGCGTGTCTGTGGGTGCGTGTGTGTGAGTGCGTGTGTGTGAGTGCGTGTGTGTGAGTGCGTGTGTGTGAGTGCTTGTGTGTGAGTGCGTGTGTGTGAGTGCGTGTCTGTGAGTGCGTGTGTATGTGTGTGTGTCTGTGAGTGCGTGTCTGTGAGTGTTTGTCTGTGAGTGCGTGTGTGTGAGTGTGTTTCTGTGAGTGCGTGTGTGTGAGTGTGTGTGGGTGCGTGTCTGTGAGTGCGTGTCTGTGAGTGTTTGTCTGTGAGTGCGTGTGTGTGAGTGTGTTTCTGTGAGTGCGTGTGTGTGAGTGTGTGTCTGTGGGTGCGTGTCTGTGGGTGTGTGTCTGAGTGTGTGTCTGTGAGTGCGTGTGTGTGAGTGTGTTTCTGTGAGTGCGTGTGTGTGAGTGTGTGTCTGTGGGTGCGTGTCTGAGGGTGCGTGTCTGAGGGTGCGTGTCTGAGTGCGTGTGTGTGAGTGCGTGTGTGTGAGTGCGTGTGTGTGAGTGCGTGTGTGTGAGTGCGTGTGTGTGAGTGCGTGCCTGTGAGTGCGTGTCTGTGAGTGCGTGCCTGTGAGTGCGTGCCTGTGAATGAACGTGGGTGAGTGCACGTGGGTGAGTGTGTGTCTGTGAGTGTGTATCTTTTAGTGCGTGCCTGTGAGTAAACGTGTGAGTGAACGTAGGTGAGTGCACGTCTGTGAGTGCGTGTCTGTGAGTGCGTGTCTGTGAGTGCGTGTCTGTGAGTGTTTGTCTGTGTGTGCGTGTCTGTGAGTGCGTGTGTGAGTGTGCGTGTCTGTGAGTGCGTGTCTGTGAGTGCGTGTCTGTGAGTGCGTGCCTGTGAGTGCGTGCCTGTGAGTGCGTGCCTGTGGGTGCGTGTCTGTGGGTGCGTGTCTGTGGGTGCGTGTCTGTGGGTGCGTGTCTGTGCGTACGTGTGTGTGAGTGCGTGTGTGTGAGTGCGTGTGTGTGAGTGCGTGTGTGTGAGTGCGTGTGTGTGAGTGCGTGTGTGTGAGTGCGTGTGTGTGAGTGTTTGTCTGTGAGTGTGTGTCTGTGAGTGTGTGTCTGTGAGTGTGTGTCTGTGAGTGCGTGTGTCTGTGAGTGCGTGTCTGTGAGTGCGTGTCTGTGAGTGCGTGTCTGTGAGTGCGTGTGTGAGTGTGTGTGTGTGAGTGCGTGTCTGTGAGTGCGTGTCTGTGAGTGCGTGTCTGTGAGTGCGTGTCTGTGAGTGCGTGTGTGAGTGTGTGTGTGTGAGTGTGTGTGTGTGAGTGTGTGTGTGTGAGTGCGTGTCTGTGAGTGCGTGTCTGTGGGTGCGTGTGTGTGGGTGCGTGTGTGTGAGTGCGTGTGTGTGAGTGCGTGTGTGTGAGTGCGTGTGTGTGAGTGCGTGTGTGTGCGTGTTTGTTTGTGAGTGTTTGTCTGTGAGTGTTTGTCTGTGAGTGTTTGTCTGTGAGTGTGTGTCTGTGAGTGTGTGTCTGTGAGTGCGTGCCTGTGAGTGCGTGCGTGTGAGTGAACGTGGGTGAGTGCGTGTGTGTGAGTGTGTGTCTGTGAGTGCGTGTGTGAGTGCGTGTGTGAGTGCGTGCCTGTGAGTGCGTGTCTGTGAGTGCGTGTCATGAGTGCGTGTCTGTGAGTGCGTGTCTGTGAGTGCGTGTCTGTGAGTGTGTGTCTGTGAGTGTGTGTCTGTGAGTGTGTGTCTGTGAGTGTGTGTCTGTGAGTGCGTGCCTGTGAGTGCGTGCGTGTGAGTGAACGTGGGTGAGTGCACGTCGGTGAGTGTGTGTCTGTGAGTGCGTATCTTTGAGTGCGTGCCTGTGAGTGCACATCTGTGAGTGCGTGTCTGTGAGTGCGTGTCTGTGAGTGCGTGTCTGTGAGTGCGTGTCTGTGAGTGCGTGTCTGTGAGTGCGTGTCTGTGAGTGCGTGTCTGTGAGTGCCTGTCTGTGGGTGCCTGTCTGTGAGTGCCTGTCTGTGAGTGCCTGTCTGTGAGTGCGTGTGTGAGTCCGTGTCTGTGAGTGCGTGTGTGAGTGTGTGTCTGTGAGTGTGTGTCTTTGAGTGTGTGTCTTTGAGTGCGTGTCTGTGAGTGTGTGTCTGTGAGTGTGTGTCTGTGAGTGTGTGTCTGTGAGTGCGTGTCTGTGAGTGCGTGTCTGTGAGTGCGTGTCTGTGGGTGCGTGTCTGTGAGTGCGTGTCTGTGAGTGCGTGTCTGTGAGTGCGTGTCTGTGGGTGCGTGTCTGTGGGTGCGTGCCTGTGGGTGCGTGTCTGTGGGTGCGTGTCTGTGAGTGCGTGTCTGTGAGTGCGTGTCTGTGGGTGCGGGTGTGTGAGTGTGTGTCTGTGAATGTGTGTCTGTGGGTGCGGGTGTGTGAGTGTGTGTCTGTGGGTGCGTGTCTGTGAGTGCGTGTCTGTGAGTGTGTGTGTGTGAGTGTGTGTGTGTGAGTGTGTGTCTGTGAGTGTGTGTCTGTGAGTGTGTGTCTGTGAGTGTGTGTCTGTGAGTGTTTGTCTGTGAGTGCGTGTCTGTGAGTGCGTGTCTGTGAGTGCGTGTCTGTGGGTGCGTGTCTGTGAGTGCGTGTCTGTGAGTGCGTGTCTGTGAGTGCGTGTCTGTGAGTGCGTGTCTGTGAGTGTGTGTCTGTGGGTGCGTGTCTGTGAGTGCGTGTCTGTGAGTGCGTGTCTGTGAGTGTTTGTCTGTGAGTGTGTGTCTGTGAGTGCGTGTCTGTGGGTGCGTGTCTGTGAGTGTTTGTCTGTGTGTGCGTGTCTGTGAGTGCGTGTCTGTGAGTGTGCGTGTCTGTGAGTGCGTGTCTGTGAGTGCGTGTCTGTGAGTGCGTGCGTGTGAGTGAACGTGGGTGAGTGTGTGTCTGTGAGTGCATATCTTTGAGTGCGTGCCTGTGAGTGAACGGGTGAGTGAACGTGGGTGAGTGCACTTCTGTGAGTGCGTGTCTGTGAGTGCGTGTCTGTGAGTGCCTGTCTGTGAGTGCCTGTCTGTGAGTGCCTGTCTGTGAGTGCGTGTGTCTGAGTGCGTGTCTGTGAGTGCGTGTCTGTGAGTGCGTGTGTGTGAGTGCGTGCCTGTGAATGAACGTGGGTGAGTGCACGTGGGTGAGTGTGTGTCTGTGAGTGTGTATCTTTGAGTGCGTGCCTGTGAGTAAACGTGTGAGTGAACGTAGGTGAGTGCACGTCTGTGAGTGCGTGTCTGTGAGTGCGTGTCTGTGAGTGTTTGTCTGTGTGTGCGTGTCTGTGAGTGCGTGTCTGTGAGTGCATGTCTGTGAGTGCGTGCCTGTGAGTGCGTGCCTGTGAGTGCGTGCCTGTGAGTGCGTGTCTGTGAGTGCGTGTCTGTGAGTGCGTGTCTGTGGGTGCGTGTCTGTGGGTGCGTGTGTGTGAGTGCGTGTGTGTGAGTGCGTGTGTGTGAGTGCGTGTGTGTGAGTGCTTGTGTGTGAGTGCGTGTGTGTGAGTGCGTGTCTGTGAGTGCGTGTGTATGTGTGTGTGTCTGTGAGTGCGTGTCTGTGAGTGTTTGTCTGTGAGTGCGTGTGTGTGAGTGTGTTTCTGTGAGTGCGTGTGTGTGAGTGTGTGTGGGTGCGTGTCTGTGAGTGCGTGTCTGTGAGTGTTTGTCTGTGAGTGCGTGTGTGTGAGTGTGTTTCTGTGAGTGCGTGTGTGTGAGTGTGTGTCTGTGGGTGCGTGTCTGTGGGTGTGTGTCTGAGTGTGTGTCTGTGAGTGCGTGTGTGTGAGTGTGTTTCTGTGAGTGCGTGTGTGTGAGTGTGTGTCTGTGGGTGCGTGTCTGAGGGTGCGTGTCTGAGGGTGCGTGTCTGAGTGCGTGTGTGTGAGTGCGTGTGTGTGAGTGCGTGTGTGTGAGTGCGTGTGTGTGAGTGCGTGTGTGTGAGTGCGTGCCTGTGAGTGCGTGTCTGTGAGTGCGTGCCTGTGAGTGCGTGCCTGTGAATGAACGTGGGTGAGTGCACGTGGGTGAGTGTGTGTCTGTGAGTGTGTATCTTTTAGTGCGTGCCTGTGAGTAAACGTGTGAGTGAACGTAGGTGAGTGCACGTCTGTGAGTGCGTGTCTGTGAGTGCGTGTCTGTGAGTGCGTGTCTGTGAGTGTTTGTCTGTGTGTGCGTGTCTGTGAGTGCGTGTGTGAGTGTGCGTGTCTGTGAGTGCGTGTCTGTGAGTGCGTGTCTGTGAGTGCGTGCCTGTGAGTGCGTGCCTGTGAGTGCGTGCCTGTGGGTGCGTGTCTGTGGGTGCGTGTCTGTGGGTGCGTGTCTGTGGGTGCGTGTCTGTGCGTACGTGTGTGTGAGTGCGTGTGTGTGAGTGCGTGTGTGTGAGTGCGTGTGTGTGAGTGCGTGTGTGTGAGTGCGTGTGTGTGAGTGCGTGTGTGTGAGTGTTTGTCTGTGAGTGTGTGTCTGTGAGTGTGTGTCTGTGAGTGTGTGTCTGTGAGTGCGTGTGTCTGTGAGTGCGTGTCTGTGAGTGCGTGTCTGTGAGTGCGTGTCTGTGAGTGCGTGTGTGAGTGTGTGTGTGTGAGTGCGTGTCTGTGAGTGCGTGTCTGTGAGTGCGTGTCTGTGAGTGCGTGTCTGTGAGTGCGTGTGTGAGTGTGTGTGTGTGAGTGTGTGTGTGTGAGTGTGTGTGTGTGAGTGCGTGTCTGTGAGTGCGTGTCTGTGGGTGCGTGTGTGTGGGTGCGTGTGTGTGAGTGCGTGTGTGTGAGTGCGTGTGTGTGAGTGCGTGTGTGTGAGTGCGTGTGTGTGCGTGTTTGTTTGTGAGTGTTTGTCTGTGAGTGTTTGTCTGTGAGTGTTTGTCTGTGAGTGTGTGTCTGTGAGTGTGTGTCTGTGAGTGCGTGCCTGTGAGTGCGTGCGTGTGAGTGAACGTGGGTGAGTGCGTGTGTGTGAGTGTGTGTCTGTGAGTGCGTGTGTGAGTGCGTGTGTGAGTGCGTGCCTGTGAGTGCGTGTCTGTGAGTGCGTGTCATGAGTGCGTGTCTGTGAGTGCGTGTCTGTGAGTGCGTGTCTGTGAGTGTGTGTCTGTGAGTGTGTGTCTGTGAGTGTGTGTCTGTGAGTGCGTGCCTGTGAGTGCGTGCGTGTGAGTGAACGTGGGTGAGTGTGTGTCTGTGAGTGCGTATCTTTGAGTGCGTGCCTGTGAGTGCACATCTGTGAGTGCGTGTCTGTGAGTGCGTGTCTGTGAGTGCGTGTCTGTGAGTGCGTGTCTGTGAGTGCGTGTCTGTGAGTGCGTGTCTGTGAGTGCGTGTCTGTGAGTGCCTGTCTGTGGGTGCCTGTCTGTGAGTGCCTGTCTGTGAGTGCCTGTCTGTGAGTGCGTGTGTGAGTCCGTGTCTGTGAGTGCGTGTGTGAGTGTGTGTCTGTGAGTGTGTGTCTTTGAGTGTGTGTCTTTGAGTGCGTGTCTGTGAGTGTGTGTCTGTGAGTGTGTGTCTGTGAGTGTGTGTCTGTGAGTGCGTGTCTGTGAGTGCGTGTCTGTGAGTGCGTGTCTGTGGGTGCGTGTCTGTGAGTGCGTGTCTGTGAGTGCGTGTCTGTGAGTGCGTGTGTGTGTGTTTGTCTGTGAGTGTTTGTCTGTGAGTGTGTGTCTGTGAGTGTGTTTCTGTGAGTGTGTGTCTGTGAGTGTGTGTCTGTGAGTGCGTGTCTGTGAGTGCGTGCCTGTGAGTGCGTGCCTGTGAGTGCGTGTCTGTGAGTGTGTGTCTGTGAGTGCGTGTCTGTGGGTGCGTGTCTGTGGGTGCGTGTCTGTGGGTGCGTGTCTGTGGGTGAGTGTCTGTGAGTGTGTGTCTGTGAGTGCGTGTGTGTGAGTGTTTGTCTGTGAGTGTTTGTCTGTGAGTGTTTGTCTGTGAGTGTTTGTCTGTGAGTGTTTGTCTGTGAGTGTGTGTCTGTGAGTGTGTGTCTGTGAGTGTGTGTCTGTGAGTGTGTGTCTGTGAGTGCGTCCCTGTGAGTGCGTGCGTGTGAGTGAACGTGGGTGAGTGCGTGTGTGAGTGTGTGTGTCTGTGAGTGCGTGTGTGAGTGCATGTGTGAGTGCGTGTCTGTGAGTGCGTGTGTGTGAGTGCGTGTGTGTGAGTGCGTGTGTGTGAGTGCGTGTGTGTGAGTGCGTGTGTGTGAGTGCGTGTGTGTGAGTGCGTGTGTGTGAGTGCGTGTGTGTGAGTGCGTGCCTGTGAGTGCGTGCCTGTGAGTGCGTGCCTGTGAGTGCGTGCCTGTGAGTGCGTGTCTGTGAGTGCGTGTGTGTGAGTGCATGCCTGTGAATGAACGTGGGTGAGTGCACGTGGGTGAGTGTGTGTCTGTGAGTGTGTATCTTTGAGTGCGTGCCTGTGAGTAAACGTGTGAGTGAACGTAGGTGAGTGCACGTCTGTGAGTGCGTGTCTGTGAGTGCGTGTCTGTGAGTGTTTGTCTGTGTGTGCGTGTCTGTGAGTGCGTGTCTGTGAGTGCGTGTCTGTGAGTGCGTGTCTGTGAGTGCGTGTCTGTGAGTGCGTGCCTGTGAGTGCGTGCCTGTGAGTGCGTGTCTATGAGTGCGTGTCTGTGAGTGCGTGTCTGTGGGTGCGTGTCTGTGGGTGCGTGTCTGTGGGTGCGTGTCTGTGCGTGCGTGTGAGTGCGTGTGTGTGAGTGCGTGTGTGTGAGTGCGTGTGTGTGAGTGCGTGTGTGTGAGTGCGTGTGTGTGAGTGCGTGTGTGTGAGTGCGTGTGTGTGAGTGCGTGTGTGTGAGTGAGTGTCTGTGAGTGCGTGTGTATGTGTGTGTGTCTGTGAGTGCGTGTCTGTGAGTGTTTGTCTGTGAGTGCGTGTGTGTGAGTGTGTTTCTGTGAGTGTGTTTCTGTGAGTGCGTGTGTGTGAGTGTGTGTGGGTGCGTGTCTGTGAGTGCGTGTCTGTGAGTGTTTGTCTGTGAGTGCGTGTGTGTGAGTGTGTTTCTGTGAGTGCGTGTGTGTGAGTGTGTGTCTGTGGGTGCGTGTCTGTGGGTGTGTGTCTGAGTGTGTGTCTGTGAGTGCGTGTGTGTGAGTGTGTTTCTGTGAGTGCGTGTGTGTGAGTGTGTGTCTGTGGGTGCGTGTCTGAGGGTGCGTGTCTGAGTGCGTGTGTGTGAGTGCGTGTGTGTGAGTGCGTGTGTGTGAGTGCGTGTCTGTGAGTGCGTGTCTGTGAGTGCGTGTCTGTGGGTGCGTGTCTGTGGGTGCGTGTCTGTGGGTGCGTGTCTGTGAGTGCGTGTCTGTGAGTGCGTGTCTGTGGGTGCGGGTGTGTGAGTGTGTGTCTGTGGGTGCGTGTCTGTGAGTGCGTGTCTGTGAGTGCGTGTCTGTGAGTGCGTGTCTGTGAGTGTTTGTCTGTGAGTGTGTGTCTGTGAGTGCGTGTCTGTGGGTGCGTGTCTGTGAGTGTTTGTCTGTGAGTGCGTGTCTGTGAGTGCGTGTCTGTGAGTGTGCGTGTCTGTGAGTGCGTGTCTGTGAGTGCGTGTCTGTGAGTGCGTGCGTGTGAGTGAACGTGGGTGAGTGTGTGTCTGTGAGTGCATATCTTTGAGTGCGTGCCTGTGAGTGAACGGGTGAGTGAACGTGGGTGAGTGCACTTCTGTGAGTGCGTGTCTGTGAGTGCGTGTCTGTGAGTGCGTGTCTGTGAGTGCCTGTCTGTGAGTGCCTGTCTGTGAGTGCCTGTCTGTGAGTGCGTGTCTGTGAGTGCGTGTCTGTGAGTGCGTGTCTGTGAGTGCGTGTCTGTGAGTGCGTGTCTGTGAGTGCGTGTGTGCGTGCGTTTCTGTGGGTGCGTGTCTGTGAGTGCGTGTCTGTGGGTGCGTGTGTGTGAGTGCGTGTGTGTGAGAGCGTGTCTGTGAGTGTGTGTCTGTTAGTGTTTGTCTGTGAATGCGTGTCTGTGAGTGTTTGTCTGTGAGTGCGTGTCAGTGAGTGCGTGTGTGTGAGTGCGTGTGTGTGAGTGCGTGTGTGTGAGTGCGTGTCTGTGAGTGCCTGTCTGTGAGTGCCTGTCTGTGAGTGCCTGTCTGTGAGTGCGTGTGTCTGAGTGCGTGTCTGTGAGTGCGTGTCTGTGAGTGCGTGTGTGTGAGTGCGTGCCTGTGAATGAACGTGGGTGAGTGCACGTGGGTGAGTGTGTGTCTGTGAGTGTGTATCTTTGAGTGCGTGCCTGTGAGTAAACGTGTGAGTGAACGTAGGTGAGTGCACGTCTGTGAGTGCGTGTCTGTGAGTGCGTGTCTGTGAGTGTTTGTCTGTGTGTGCGTGTCTGTGAGTGCGTGTCTGTGAGTGCATGTCTGTGAGTGCGTGCCTGTGAGTGCGTGCCTGTGAGTGCGTGCCTGTGAGTGCGTGTCTGTGAGTGCGTGTCTGTGAGTGCGTGTCTGTGGGTGCGTGTCTGTGGGTGCGTGTGTGTGAGTGCGTGTGTGTGAGTGCGTGTGTGTGAGTGCGTGTGTGTGAGTGCTTGTGTGTGAGTGCGTGTGTGTGAGTGCGTGTCTGTGAGTGCGTGTGTATGTGTGTGTGTCTGTGAGTGCGTGTCTGTGAGTGTTTGTCTGTGAGTGCGTGTGTGTGAGTGTGTTTCTGTGAGTGCGTGTGTGTGAGTGTGTGTGGGTGCGTGTCTGTGAGTGCGTGTCTGTGAGTGTTTGTCTGTGAGTGCGTGTGTGTGAGTGTGTTTCTGTGAGTGCGTGTGTGTGAGTGTGTGTCTGTGGGTGCGTGTCTGTGGGTGTGTGTCTGAGTGTGTGTCTGTGAGTGCGTGTGTGTGAGTGTGTTTCTGTGAGTGCGTGTGTGTGAGTGTGTGTCTGTGGGTGCGTGTCTGAGGGTGCGTGTCTGAGGGTGCGTGTCTGAGTGCGTGTGTGTGAGTGCGTGTGTGTGAGTGCGTGTGTGTGAGTGCGTGTGTGTGAGTGCGTGTGTGTGAGTGCGTGCCTGTGAGTGCGTGTCTGTGAGTGCGTGCCTGTGAGTGCGTGCCTGTGAATGAACGTGGGTGAGTGCACGTGGGTGAGTGTGTGTCTGTGAGTGTGTATCTTTTAGTGCGTGCCTGTGAGTAAACGTGTGAGTGAACGTAGGTGAGTGCACGTCTGTGAGTGCGTGTCTGTGAGTGCGTGTCTGTGAGTGCGTGTCTGTGAGTGTTTGTCTGTGTGTGCGTGTCTGTGAGTGCGTGTGTGAGTGTGCGTGTCTGTGAGTGCGTGTCTGTGAGTGCGTGTCTGTGAGTGCGTGCCTGTGAGTGCGTGCCTGTGAGTGCGTGCCTGTGGGTGCGTGTCTGTGGGTGCGTGTCTGTGGGTGCGTGTCTGTGGGTGCGTGTCTGTGCGTACGTGTGTGTGAGTGCGTGTGTGTGAGTGCGTGTGTGTGAGTGCGTGTGTGTGAGTGCGTGTGTGTGAGTGCGTGTGTGTGAGTGTTTGTCTGTGAGTGTGTGTCTGTGAGTGTGTGTCTGTGAGTGTGTGTCTGTGAGTGCGTGTGTCTGTGAGTGCGTGTCTGTGAGTGCGTGTCTGTGAGTGCGTGTCTGTGAGTGCGTGTGTGAGTGTGTGTGTGTGAGTGCGTGTCTGTGAGTGCGTGTCTGTGAGTGCGTGTCTGTGAGTGCGTGTCTGTGAGTGCGTGTGTGAGTGTGTGTGTGTGAGTGTGTGTGTGTGAGTGTGTGTGTGTGAGTGCGTGTCTGTGAGTGCGTGTCTGTGGGTGCGTGTGTGTGGGTGCGTGTGTGTGAGTGCGTGTGTGTGAGTGCGTGTGTGTGAGTGCGTGTGTGTGAGTGCGTGTGTGTGCGTGTTTGTTTGTGAGTGTTTGTCTGTGAGTGTTTGTCTGTGAGTGTTTGTCTGTGAGTGTGTGTCTGTGAGTGTGTGTCTGTGAGTGTGTGTCTGTGAGTGCGTGCCTGTGAGTGCGTGCGTGTGAGTGAACGTGGGTGAGTGCGTGTGTGTGAGTGTGTGTCTGTGAGTGCGTGTGTGAGTGCGTGTGTGAGTGCGTGCCTGTGAGTGCGTGTCTGTGAGTGCGTGTCATGAGTGCGTGTCTGTGAGTGCGTGTCTGTGAGTGCGTGTCTGTGAGTGTGTGTCTGTGAGTGTGTGTCTGTGAGTGTGTGTCTGTGAGTGTGTGTCTGTGAGTGCGTGCCTGTGAGTGCGTGCGTGTGAGTGAACGTGGGTGAGTGCACGTCGGTGAGTGTGTGTCTGTGAGTGCGTATCTTTGAGTGCGTGCCTGTGAGTGCACATCTGTGAGTGCGTGTCTGTGAGTGCGTGTCTGTGAGTGCGTGTCTGTGAGTGCGTGTCTGTGAGTGCGTGTCTGTGAGTGCGTGTCTGTGAGTGCGTGTCTGTGAGTGCCTGTCTGTGGGTGCCTGTCTGTGAGTGCCTGTCTGTGAGTGCCTGTCTGTGAGTGCGTGTGTGAGTCCGTGTCTGTGAGTGCGTGTGTGAGTGTGTGTCTGTGAGTGTGTGTCTTTGAGTGTGTGTCTTTGAGTGCGTGTCTGTGAGTGTGTGTCTGTGAGTGTGTGTCTGTGAGTGTGTGTCTGTGAGTGCGTGTCTGTGAGTGCGTGTCTGTGAGTGCGTGTCTGTGGGTGCGTGTCTGTGAGTGCGTGTCTGTGAGTGCGTGTCTGTGAGTGCGTGTGTGTGTGTTTGTCTGTGAGTGTTTGTCTGTGAGTGTGTGTCTGTGAGTGTGTTTCTGTGAGTGTGTGTCTGTGAGTGTGTGTCTGTGAGTGCGTGTCTGTGAGTGCGTGCCTGTGAGTGCGTGCCTGTGAGTGCGTGTCTGTGAGTGCGTGTCTGTGGGTGCGTGTCTGTGGGTGCGTGTCTGTGGGTGCGTGTCTGTGGGTGAGTGTCTGTGAGTGTGTGTCTGTGAGTGCGTGTGTGTGAGTGTTTGTCTGTGAGTGTTTGTCTGTGAGTGTTTGTCTGTGAGTGTTTGTCTGTGAGTGTTTGTCTGTGAGTGTGTGTCTGTGAGTGTGTGTCTGTGAGTGTGTGTCTGTGAGTGTGTGTCTGTGAGTGCGTCCCTGTGAGTGCGTGCGTGTGAGTGAACGTGGGTGAGTGCGTGTGTGAGTGTGTGTGTCTGTGAGTGCGTGTGTGAGTGCATGTGTGAGTGCGTGTCTGTGAGTGCGTGTGTGTGAGTGCGTGTGTGTGAGTGCGTGTGTGTGAGTGCGTGTGTGTGAGTGCGTGTGTGTGAGTGCGTGTGTGTGAGTGCGTGTGTGTGAGTGCGTGCCTGTGAGTGCGTGCCTGTGAGTGCGTGCCTGTGAGTGCGTGCCTGTGAGTGCGTGTCTGTGAGTGCGTGTGTGTGAGTGCATGCCTGTGAATGAACGTGGGTGAGTGCACGTGGGTGAGTGTGTGTCTGTGAGTGTGTATCTTTGAGTGCGTGCCTGTGAGTAAACGTGTGAGTGAACGTAGGTGAGTGCACGTCTGTGAGTGCGTGTCTGTGAGTGCGTGTCTGTGAGTGTTTGTCTGTGTGTGCGTGTCTGTGAGTGCGTGTCTGTGAGTGCGTGTCTGTGAGTGCGTGTCTGTGAGTGCGTGTCTGTGAGTGCGTGCCTGTGAGTGCGTGCCTGTGAGTGCGTGTCTATGAGTGCGTGTCTGTGAGTGCGTGTCTGTGGGTGCGTGTCTGTGGGTGCGTGTCTGTGGGTGCGTGTCTGTGCGTGCGTGTGAGTGCGTGTGTGTGAGTGCGTGTGTGTGAGTGCGTGTGTGTGAGTGCGTGTGTGTGAGTGCGTGTGTGTGAGTGCGTGTGTGTGAGTGCGTGTGTGTGAGTGAGTGTCTGTGAGTGCGTGTGTATGTGTGTGTGTCTGTGAGAGCGTGTCTGTGAGTGTTTGTCTGTGAGTGCGTGTGTGTGAGTGTGTTTCTGTGAGTGTGTTTCTGTGAGTGCGTGTGTGTGAGTGTGTGTGGGTGCGTGTCTGTGAGTGCGTGTCTGTGAGTGTTTGTCTGTGAGTGCGTGTGTGTGAGTGTGTTTCTGTGAGTGCGTGTGTGTGAGTGTGTGTCTGTGGGTGCGTGTCTGTGGGTGTGTGTCTGAGTGTGTGTCTGTGAGTGCGTGTGTGTGAGTGTGTTTCTGTGAGTGCGTGTGTGTGAGTGTGTGTCTGTGGGTGCGTGTCTGAGGGTGCGTGTCTGAGTGCGTGTGTGTGAGTGCGTGTGTGTGAGTGCGTGTGTGTGAGTGCGTGTCTGTGAGTGCGTGTCTGTGAGTGCGTGTCTGTGGGTGCGTGTCTGTGGGTGCGTGTCTGTGGGTGCGTGTCTGTGAGTGCGTGTCTGTGAGTGCGTGTCTGTGGGTGCGGGTGTGTGAGTGTGTGTCTGTGGGTGCGTGTCTGTGAGTGCGTATCTGTGAGTGCGTGTCTGTGAGTGCGTGTCTGTGAGTGTTTGTCTGTGAGTGTGTGTCTGTGAGTGCGTGTCTGTGGGTGCGTGTCTGTGAGTGTTTGTCTGTGAGTGCGTGTCTGTGAGTGCGTGTCTGTGAGTGTGCGTGTCTGTGAGTGCGTGTCTGTGAGTGCGTGTCTGTGAGTGCGTGCGTGTGAGTGAACGTGGGTGAGTGTGTGTCTGTGAGTGCATATCTTTGAGTGCGTGCCTGTGAGTGAACGGGTGAGTGAACGTGGGTGAGTGCACTTCTGTGAGTGCGTGTCTGTGAGTGCGTGTCTGTGAGTGCGTGTCTGTGAGTGCCTGTCTGTGAGTGCCTGTCTGTGAGTGCCTGTCTGTGAGTGCGTGTCTGTGAGTGCGTGTCTGTGAGTGCGTGTCTGTGAGTGCGTGTCTGTGAGTGCGTGTCTGTGAGTGCGTGTGTGCGTGCGTTTCTGTGGGTGCGTGTCTGTGAGTGCGTGTCTGTGGGTGCGTGTGTGTGAGTGCGTGTGTGTGAGAGCGTGTCTGTGAGTGTGTGTCTGTTAGTGTTTGTCTGTGAATGCGTGTCTGTGAGTGTTTGTCTGTGAGTGCGTGTCAGTGAGTGCGTGTGTGTGAGTGCGTGTGTGTGAGTGCGTGTGTGTGAGTGCGTGTCTGTGAGTGCTTGTCTGTGAGTGTGTGTCTGTGAGTGTGTGTCTGTGAGTGCGTGTGTCTGTGAGTGCGTGTCTGTGAGTGCGTGTCTGTGAGTGCGTGTCTGTGAGTGCGTGTCTGTGAATGCGTGTCTGTGAGTGCGTGTCTGTGAGTGCATGTCTGTGAGAGCGTGTCTGTGAGTGCGTGTCTGTGAGTGCGTGTGTGTGAGTGCGTGTGTGTGAGTGCGTGTGTGTGAGTGCGTGTGTGTGAGTGCGTGTGTGTGAGTGCGTGTGTGTGAGTGCGTGTGAGTGCGTGTGTGTGAGTGCGTGTGAGTGCGTGTGTGTGAGTGCGTGTGTGTGAGTGCGTGTGTGTGAGTGCGTGTGTGTGAGTGCGTGTCTGTGAGTGCGTGTCTGTGAGTGCGTGTCTGTGAGTGCGTGTCTGTGAGTGCGTGTCTGTGAGTGCACGTGCGTGAGTGCGTCTGTGTCTGTGAGTGCGTGTCTGTGAGTGCGTGTCTGTGAGTGCGTGTGTGTGAGTGCGTGTGTGTGAGTGCGTGTGTGTGAGTGTGTGTGTGTGAGTGTGTGTCTGTGAGTGTGTGTCTGTGAGTGCGTGTCTGTGAGTGCGTGTCTGTGTTTGCGTGTCTGTGGGTGCGTGTCTGTGGGTGCGTGTCTGTTAGTGCGTGTCTGTGGGTGCGTGTCTGTGGGTGCGTGTCTGTGGGTGCGTCTCTGTTAGTGCGTGTCTGTGGGTGCGTGTCTGTGAGTGCGTGTCTGTGAGTGCGTGTCTGTGAGTGCGTGTCTGTGAGTGCGTGTCTGTGAGTGCGGGTCTGTGAGTGCGTGTCTGTGAGTGCGTGTCTGTGAGTGCGTGTGTGTGAGTGCATGTGTGTTAGTGTGTGTGTGAGTGCGCGTCTGAGCGTGTGTGTGTGAGTGTGTGTGTGAGTGTGTGTGAGAGTGCGTGTGTGAGTGCGTGTGTGAGTGCGTGTGTGAGTGCGTGTGTGGTGCGTGTGTGAGTGCGTGTGTGAGTGCGTGTGTGAGTGCGTGTGTGAGTGCGTGTCTGTGAGTGCGTGTCTGTGAGTGCGTGTGTGTGAGTGCGTGTGTGTGAGTGTGTGTATGACTGTGTGTGTGAGTGTGTGTGTGAGTGTGTGTGTGAGTGCGTGTCTGTGAGTGCGTCTCTGTGAGTGCGTGTCTGTGAGTGCGTGTGTGAGTGCGTGTGTGAGTGCGTGTCTGTGGGTGCGTGTCTGTGCGTGCGTGTCTGTGAGTGCGTGTCTGTGAGTGCGTGTGTGTGAGTGCGTGTGTGTGCGTGCGTGTCTGTGGGTGCGTGTCTGTGGGTGCGTGTCTGAGTGCGTGTCTGTGAGTGCGTGTCTGTGAGTGCGTGTCTGTGAGTGCGTGTCTGTGAGTGCGTGTCTGTGAGTGCTTGTCTGTGGGTCCGTGTCTGTGGGTGCGTGTCTGTGGGTGCGTGTCTGTGGGTGCGTGTCTGTGAGTGCGTGTCTGTGAGTGCGTGTCTGTGGGTGCGTGTCTGTGGGTGCGTGTCTGTGGGTGCGTGTGTGTGAGTGCGTGTCTGTGAGTGCGTGTCTGTGAGTGAGTGTCTGTGAGTGCGTGTCTGTGAGTGCGTGTCTGTGAGTGTGTGTCTGTGAGTGCGTGTCTGTGAGTGCGTGTGTGTGAGTGTGTGTGTGAGTGCGCGTCTGTGAGTGTGTCTGTGAGTGTGTGTGTGAGTGCGCGTGTGTGAGTGTGTGTGTGAGTGTGTGTGAGTGTGAGTGTGTGTGAGAGTGCGTGTGTGAGTGCATGTGTGAGTGCGTGTGTGAGTGCGTGTGTGAGTGCGTGTGTGAGTGCGTGTGTGAGTGCGTGTGTGTGCGTGTGTGAGTGCATGTGTGAGTGCGTGTCTGAGTGTTTCTCTGTGAGTGTGTGTCTGTGAGTGCGTTTCTGTGAGTACGTGTCTGTGAGTGTTTGTCTGTGAGTGCGTGTCTGTGAGTGCACGTCTGTGAGTGTGTGTCTGTGAGTGCGTGTGTGTGAGTGCGTGTGTGTGAGTGCGTGTGTGTGAGTGCGTGTCTGTGAGTGCGTGTCTGTGAGTGCGTGTCTGTGAGTGTTTGTCTGTGAGTGTGTGTCTGTGAGTGCGTTTCTGTGAGTGCGTGTCTGTGAGTGCGTTTCTGTGAGTGCGACTCTGAGTGTTTGTCTGTGAGTGCGTGTCTGTGAGTGCACGTCTGTGAGTGCACGTCTGTGAGTGCGTGTCTGTGAGTGCGTGTCTGTGAGTGCGTGTCTGTGAGTGCGTGTCTGTGAGTGCGTGTCTGTGGGTGCGTGTCTGTGAGTGCGTGTGTGTGGGTGCGTGCCTGTGAGTGCGTGCGTGAGTGCGTGTCTGTGAGTGCGTGTCTGTGGGTGCGTGTCTGTGGGTGCGTGTCTGTGGGTGCGTGTCTGTGAGTGCGTGTCTGTGAGTGCGTGTCTGTGAGTGCGTGTCTGTGAGTGCACGTCTGTGAGTGCGTGTCTGTGAGTGCACGTCTGTGAGTGCGTGTCTGTGAGTGCGTGTCTGTGAGTGCGTGTCTGTGAGTGCGTGTCTGTGAGCGTGTGTGTCTGTGAGTGCGTGTCTGTGAGTGCGTGTCTGTGAGTGCGTGTCTGTGAGTTCGTGTCTGTGAGTGCGTGTGTCTGTGAGTGCGTGTCTGTGAGTGCGTGTCTGTGAGTGCGTGTCTGTGAGTGCGTGTCTGAGAGTGCGTGTCTGTGAGTGCGTGTGTGTGAGTGCGTGTGTGTGAGTGCGTGTGTGTGAGTGCGTGTGAGTGCGTGCGTGTGAGTGCGTGCGTGAGTGCGTGCGTGTGAGTGCGTGCGTGTGAGTGCGTGCGTGTGAGTGCGTGCGTGTGAGTGCGTGCGTGTGAGTGCGTGCGTGTGAGTGCGTGTCTGAGTGCGTGTCTGTGAGTGCGTGTCTGTGAGTGCGTGTCTGTGAGTGCGTGTCTGTGAGTTCGTGTCTGTGAGTGCGTGTGTCTGTGAGTGCGTGTCTGTGAGTGCGTGTCTGTGAGTGCGTGTCTGTGAGTGCGTGTCTGAGAGTGCGTGTCTGTGAGTGCGTGTGTGTGAGTGCGTGTGTGTGAGTGCGTGTGTGTGAGTGCGTGTGAGTGCGTGCGTGTGAGTGCGTGCGTGTGAGTGCGTGCGTGTGAGTGCGTGCGTGTGAGTGCGTGCGTGTGAGTGCGTGTGTGTGAGTGCGTGTGTGTGAGTGCGTGTCTGAGTGCGTGTCTGTGAGTGCGTGTCTGTGAGTGCGTGTCTGTGAGTGCGTGTGTGTGAGTGCGTGTGTGAGTGTGCGTGTGTGAGTGTGCGTGTGTGAGTGCGCGTGTGTGAGTGCGTGTGTGTGAGTGCGTGTGTGTGAGTGCGTGTGTGTGGGTGCGTGTGTGTGGGTGCGTGTGTGTGGGTGCATGTGTGTGGGTGCGTGTCTGTGGGTGCGTGTCTGTGGGTGCGTGTCTGTGAGTGCGTGTCTGTGAGTGTGTGTCTGTGAGTGCGTGTCTGAGAGTGCGTGTCTGTGAGTGCGTGTGTGTGAGTGCGTGTGTGTGAGTGCGTGTGTGTGAGTGCGTGTGTGTGAGTGCCTGTGTGTGAGTGCCTGTGTGTGAGTGCCTGTGTGTGAGTGCGTGTCTGTGAGTGCGTGTCTGTGAGTGCGTGTGTGTGAGTGCGTGTGTGTGAGTGCGTGTGAGTGTGTGTGTGAGTGTGTGTGTGTGAGTGTGTGTGTGTGAGTGCGTGTGTGTGAGTGTGTGTGTGAGTGCGTGTGTGAGTGCGTGTGTGTGTGTGAGTGCGTGTGTGAGTGCGTGTGTGAGTGCGTGTGTGAGTGCGTGTCTTGAGTGCGTGTCTTGGGTGCGTGTCTGTGAGTGCGTGTCTGTGAGTGCATGTCTGTGGGTGCGTGTCTGTGGGTGCGTGTCTGTGAGTGAGTGTGTGAGTGTGTGTCTGTGAGTGCGTGTGTGTTAGTGCGTGTGTGTGAGTGCGTGTGTGTGAGTGCGTGTGTGTGAGTGCGTGTGTGTGAGTGCGTGTGTGTGAGTGCCTGTGTGTGAGTGCTTGTGTGTGAGTGCCTGTGTGTGAGTGCGTGTCTGAGTGCGTGTCTGTGAGTGCGTGTCTGTGAATGCGTGTGTGTGAGTGCGTGTGTGTGAGTGCGTGTGTGAGTGTGTGTGTGTGAGTGTGTGTGTGTGAGTGTGTGTGTGTGAGTGCGTGTGTGTGAGTGTGTGTGTGAGTGCGTGTGTGAGTGCGTGTGTGAGTGCGTGTGTGTGTGTGAGTGCGTGTGTGAGTGCGTGTGTGAGTGCGTGTGTGAGTGCGTGTCTGTGAGTGCGTGTCTTGAGTGCGTGTCTGTGAGTGCGTGTGTGTGAGTGCGTGTGTGTGAGTGCGTGTCTGTGAGTGCGTGTCTGTGAGTGCGTGTCTGTGGGTGCGTGTCTGTGAGTGCGTGTGTGTGAGTGTGTGTGTGAGTGTGTGTGTGAGTGTGTGTGTGTGTGAGTGCGTGTCTGTGGGTGCGTGTCTGTGGGTGCGTGTCTGTGAGTGCGTGTCTGTGAGTGCGTGTCTGTGAGTGCGTGTCTGTGAGTGCGTGTCTGTGAGTGCGTGTTTGTGAGTGTTTGTCTGAGTGTTTGTCTGTGAGTGTTTGTCTGTGAGTGCGTGTCTGTGAGTGTTTGTCTGTGAGTGCGTGTGTGTGAGTGCGTGTCTGTGAGTGCGTGTCTGTGGGCGTGTGTGTGAGTGCGTGCTTGTGAGTGCGTGCGTGTGAGTGCGTGCGTGTGAGTGCACGTGGGTGAGTGCACGTGGGTGAGTGTGTGTCTGTGAGTGCGTATCTTTGAGTGCGTGCCTGTGAGTGAACATGTGAGTGAACGTGGGTGAGTGCACATCTGTGAGTGCGTGTCTGTGAGTGCGTGTCTGTGAGTGCGTGTGTGTGAGTGCGTGTGTGTGAGTGCGTGTGTGAGTGCCTGTCTGTGAGTGTGTGTCTGTGGGTGTGTGTCTGTGAGTGCGTGTCTGTGAGTGTTTGTCTGTGAGTGTGTGTCTGTGAGTGCGTTTCTGTGAGTGCGTGTCTGTGAGTGCGTGTCTGTGAGTGCGTGTCTGTGAGTGTTTGTATGTGAGTGTGTGTCTGTGGATGTGTGTCTGTGAGTGTGTGTCTGTGAGTGTGTGTCTGTGAGTGCGTTTCTGTGAGTGCGTGTCTGTGAGTGTTTGTCTGTGAGTGCGTGTCTGTGAGTGCGTGTGTGTTAGTGCGTGTGTGTGGGTGCGTGTGTGTGAGTGCGTGTCTGTGAGTGCGTGTCTGTGGGTGCGTGTCTGTGAGTGCGTGTCTGTGAGTGCGTGTCTGTGAGTGTTTGTGAGTGTGTGTCTGTGAGTGCGTGTCTGTGAGTCCGTGTCTGTGAGTGCGTATCTGTGAATGTGTGTCTGTGAGTGTGTGTCTGTGAGTGTGTGTCTGTGAGTGCGTGTCTGTGGGTGTGTGTCTGTGGGTGCGTGTGTGTGAGTGCGTGTGTGTGAGTGCGTGTCTGTGAGTGCGTGTCTGTGAGTGCGTGTCTGTGAGTGCGTGTCTGTGAGTGCGTGTCTGTGCGTGTGTGTCTGTGAGTGCGTGTCTGTGAGTGCGTGTCTGTGAGTGCGTGTCTGTGGGTGTGTGTCTGTGAGTGCGTGTCTGTGAGTGCTTGTCTCGTAGTGCATGTGTGCGACTGTGTGTGTGTCTGTGGGTGCGTGTCTGTGAGTGCTTGTCTGCCAGTACGTGTGTGTGAGACTGTGTGTGTGTTTCTGTGTGCATGTCTGTGAGTGCAGTGAGTGCCCAGGGGGCAGTGAATCTAAAACACGTTTCAAATGATTAAAATAATTCGTTTTCAGAAAGATCCATACCAAGATCTCAAGGAACTGGCGAGAATAAGTCTCCTCGCGGACTGCACACTGATCCTGGCCTGGAGGTACAGCACGGGGTTAGATACAGAGTAAATCTCCCTCTACACTGTCCCCATCAAACACTCCCAGGACAGGTACAGCACGGGGTTAGATACAGAGTAAATCTCCCTCTACACTGTCTCCATCAAACACTCCCAGGACAGGTACAGCACGGGGTTAGATACAGAGTAAAGCTCCCTCTACACTGTCAACATCAAACACACCCAGGACAGGTACAGCACGGGGTTAGATACAGAGTAAATCTGCCTCTGCACTGTCCCCATCAAACACTCCCAGGACAGGTACAGCACGGGGCTAGATACAGAGTAAAGCTCCCTCTACACTGTCCCCATCAAACACTCCCAGGACAGGTACAGCACGGGGTTAGATACAGAGTAAAGCTCCCTCTACACTGTCCCCATCAAACACTCCCAGGACAGGTACAGCACGGTACAGAGCAAAGCTTGCTCCACACTGTCCCCATCAAACACTCCCAGGACAGGTACAGCATTGGGTTAGATACAGAGTAAATCTCCCTCTACACTGTCCCCATCAACACTCCCAGGACAGGTACAGCACGGGGTTAGATACAGAGTAAAGCTCCCTCTACACTGTCCCCATCAAACACTTCCAGGACAGGTACAGCACGGGGTTAGTTACAGAGTAAATCTCCCTCTTCACTGTCCCCATCAAACACTCCCAGGACAGGTAAAGCACGAGGTTAGATACAGAGTAAATCTCCCTCTACACTATCCCCATCAAACACTCCCAGGACAGGTACAGCACAGGGTTAGATACAGAGTAAAGCTCCCTCTACTCCGTCACCATCAAACGCTCCCAGGACAGGTACAGCACAGGGTTAGATACAGAGTAAAGATCACGCTACACCGTCCCCATCAAACACTCCCAGGACAGGTACAGCACGGTGTTAGATACAGAGTATATCTCCCTCTACACTATCCCCATCAAACACTCCCAGGACAAGTACAGCACTGCGTTAGATACAGAGTAAAGCTCCCTCTACACTTTCCCCATCAAACATTCCCAGGACAGGTACAGCACGGGGTTAGATACAGTATAAATCTCCGGCTACACTGTCCCCATCAAACACTCACAGGACGGGTACAGCACGGGGATAGATACAGAGTAAAGCTCCCTCTACACTGTCAACATCAAACACTCCCAGGACAGGTACAGCACGGGGTTAGATACAGAGTAAATCTGCCTCTACACTGTCCCCATCAAACATTCCAAGGACAGGTACAGCATGGGGTTAGAGACAGAGTAAAGCTCCCTCTACACTGTCCCCATCAAACATTCCAAGGACAGGTACAGCATGGGTTTAGATACAGAGTAAATCTCCCTCTACACTGTCCCCATCAAACACTCCCAGGACAGGTACAGCACGGGGTTAGATACAGAGTAAATCTCCCTCTACACTGTCCCCATCAAACACTCCCCGGACAGGTACAGCATGGGTTTAGATACAGTGTAAATCGCCGGCTACACTGTCCCCATAAAACACTCCCAGGACAGGTACAGCACGGGGTTAGATACAGAGTATAGAGCCCTCTACAGTGTCCCCATCGAACACTCCCAGGACAGGTAAAGCACGGGGTTAGATACAGCGTAAATCTCCCTCTTCACTGTCCCCATCAAACACTCCCAGGACAGGTACAGCACGGGGTTAGATACAGAGTAAAGCTCCCTCGACACTGTCCCCATCAAACACTCCCAGGACAGGTACAGCACGGGGTTAGATACAGAGTAAAGCTCCCTCTACACTGTCCCCATCAAACACTCCTAGGACAGGTACAGCACGGGGTTAGATACAGAGTAAAGCTCCCTCTACTCCGTCACCATCAAACGCTCCCAGGACAGGTACAGCACAGGGTTAGATACAGAGTAAAGATCACTCTACACCGTCCCAATCAAACACTCCCAGGACAGGTACAGCAGGGGGATAGATACAGAGTAAATCTCCCTCTACACTGTCCCCATCAAACACTCCCAGGACAGGTACAGCACGGGGTTAGATACAGAGTAAATCTCCCTCTACACTGTCTCCATCAAACACTCCCAGGATAGGTACAGCACGGGGTTAGATTCAGAGTAAAGTTCCCTATACACTGTCCCCATCAAACACTCCCAGGACAGGTACAGCACGGTGTTAGATACAGAGTAAAGCTCCCTCTACACTGTCCCCATCAAACACTCCCAGGACAAGTACAGCACGGGGCTAGATACAGAGTAAAGCTCCCTCCACACTGTCACCATGACACACTCCCAGGACAGGTACAGCACTGGGTTAGATACCGAGTAAAGCTCCCTCCACACTGTCCCCATCAAACACTCCCAGGACCGGTACAGCACGGGGTTAGATACAGAGTAAATCTCCCTCTTCACTGTCCCCATCAAACACTCCCAGGACAGGTATAGCACGGGGTTAGATACAGAGTAAATCTCCCTCTACACTGTCCCCATCAAACACTCCCAGGACAGGTACAGCACAGGGTTAGGTACAGAGTAAAGCTCCCTCCACACTGTCCCCATCAAACACTCCCAGGACCGGTGCAGCACGGGGTTAGATACAGAGTAAAGCTCCCTCTACACTTTCCCCATCAAACACTCCCAGACAGGTACAGCACGGGGTTACATACAGAATAAAGCTCCCTCTACACTGTCCCCATCAAACACTCCCAGGACAGGTACAGCACGGGGTTAGACACTGAGTAAAGCTCCCTCCACACTGTCTCCATCAAACACTCCCATGACAGGTACAGCACGGGGTTAGATACAGCGTAAAGCTCCCTCTACACTGACACCATCAAACACTCCCAGGACAGGTACAGCACGGGGTAAGATACTGAGTAAATCTCCCTCTACACTGTCCCCATCAAACAATCCCATGACAGCTACAGCATGGGGTTAGATACAGGGTAAATCTCCCTCTACACTGTCCCGATCAAACACTCCCAGGACAGGTACAGCACAGGGTTAGATACAGAGTAAAGATCACTCTATACTGTCCCAATCAAACACTCCCAGGACAGGTACAGCATGGGGATAGATACAGAGTAAATCTCCCTCTACACTGTCCCCATCAAACACTCCCAGGACAGGTACAGCACGGGGTTATATACAGAGTAAATCTCCCTCTACAATGTCCCCATCAAACACTCCCAGGACAGGTACAGCACGGTGTTAGATACAGAGTAAAGCTCCCTCTACACTGTCCCCATCAAGCACTCCCAGGACAGGTACAGCACGGGGTTAGATACAGAGTAAAGCTCCCTCCACACTGTCCCCATCAAACACTCCCAGGACCGGTACAGCACGGGGTTAGATACAGAGTAAAGCTCCCTCTACACTGTCCCCATCAAACACTCCCAGGACAGGTACAGCACGGGGTTAGACACTGAGTAAAGCTCCCTTCACACTGTCTCCATCAAACACTCCCACGACAGGTACAGCATGGGGTTAGATACAGAATAAAGCTCCCTCTACACCGTCCCCATCAAACACTCCCAGGACAGGTACAGCACGGGGCTAGATACAGAGTAAAATCCCTCCACACTGTCCCCATCAAACACTCCCAGGACAGGTACAGCACGGGGCTAGATACAGAGTAAAGCTCCCTCCACACTGTCCCCATCAAACACTCCCATGACAGGTACAGCACAGGGTTAGATAGAGAGTAAAGCTCACTCTACACCGTCCCTATCAAATATTCCCAGGACAGTTACAGCATGGGGCTAGATACAGAGTAAAGCTCCCTCCACACTGTCCAAATTACACACTGCCAGAACAGGTATAGCCCTGGGTTACATACAAAGTAAAAGTCCCTCTACGCTGTCCGCATCAAACACTCCCAGGACAGGTACAGCACGGGGTTAGATACAGAGTAAACCTCCCTCTGCACTGTCTCCATCAAACACTCCCAGGACAGTTACAGCACGGGGTTAGATACAGAGTAAAGCTCCCTCTACACCGTCCCCATCTAACGCTCCCAGGATAGGTACAGCACGGGGTTAGATACAGAGTAAATCTCCCTCTACACCGTCCCCATCAAACACACCCAGGACAGGTACAGCATGGGGTTAGATACAGAGTAAATCTCCCTCCACACTGTCTCCATCACACACTCGCAGGACAGTTACAGCACTGGGATAGATACAGAGCAAATCTCCCTCCCCACTGTCCCCATCAAACATTCCCAGGACAGGTACCGCACTGAATTAGATACAGAGTAAAGCTCCCTCCACACTGTCCCCATCAAATACTCCCAGGACAGGTACAGCATAGGGTTAGATACAGAGTAAAGCTCCCTCTACACTGTCCCCGTCAAACACTCCCAGGACAGGTACAGCAGGGGGTTAGATACAGAGTAAATCTCCCTCTACACTGTCCCCATCAAACATTCCCAGGACAGATACAGCACGGGGTTAGATACAGAGTAAAGCTCCCTCTACACCGTCCCCATCAAACACTCCCAGGACAGGTACAGCACGGTGTTAGATACAGAGTAAAGCTCCCTCTACACTGTCCCCATCAAACACTCCCAGGACAGGTACAGCACGGGGTTAGATACAGAGTAAATCTCCCTCTACACTGTCCCCATCAAACACTCCCAGGACAGGTACAGCACGGACTTAGATACAGAGTAAATCTCCCTCTACACTGTCCCCATCAAACACTCCCAGGACAGTTACAACACGGGGTTAGATAAAGAGTAAAGCTCCCTCTACACCATCCCCATCTAACGCTCCCAGGACAGGTACAGCACGGGGTTAGCTACAGAGTAAAGCTCCCTCTACACTGTCCCCATCAAACTCTCCCAGGACCGGTACAGCATGGGGCTAGATACCGAGTAAATCTCCCTCCACACTGTCCCCGTCAAACACTCCCCGGACAGGTACAGCACGGGGTTAGATACAGAGTAAAGCTCCCTCTACACTGTCCCCATCAAACACACACAGGACAGGTACAGCACGGGGTTAGATACAGAGTAAAGCTCCCTCTACACCTTCCCCATCAAACACTCCCAGGACAGGTACAGCACGGGGTTAGATGCAGAGTAAATCTCCCTCTACACCAGTTTCATTGCCTGTGTGTTATGTCCAGTTCGGAGGAAGCAGGCCGATACCTGGAGACATACAAGGCGTACGAGAACAAACCCTCGGATGTTTTGAAGGAGCGAGTGGAGAATGACTATGTGTCCAAGGTAGGTTTTGTCCGGCAGCTGCTTTCTTGTGGCCTGGGACCTCACTGAATGTGTCTGCTGCCCTTGTCCCTATTTGAATAAAATTGCAAGGTGCTCCAACTGTGGTATAACCAAGGGGGATACGGAGACCGGAACTGTGCACGGTGCTCCGAGTGTGGTCTAACCGAGGGGGATACGGAGACCGGAACTGTGCACGGTGTTCCCAGTGTGGTCTAACCGAGGGATAGGGAGACCGGAACTGTGCACGGTGCTCCGAGTGTGGTCTAACCGAGGGGGATACGGAGACCGGAACTGTGCACGGTGCTCCGAGTGTGGTCTAACCGAGGGATACGGAGACCGGAACTGTGCATGGTGCTCCGAGTGTAGTCTAACCGAGGGATACGGAGACCGGAACTGTGCACGGTGCTCCCAGTGTGGTCTAACCGAGGGGGATACAGAGACCTGAACTGTGCACGGTGCTCCGAGTGTGGTCTAACCGAGGGGGATACGGAGACCAGAACTGTGCACCGTGCTCCGAGTGTGGTCTAACCGAGGGGGATACGGAGACCGGAACTGTGCACAGTCCTCCCAGTGTGGTCTAACCGAGGGGGATATGGAGACCGGAACTGTGCACGGTGCTTCCAGTGTGGTCTAACCGAGAGGGATACGGAGACCGGAACTGTGCGCGGTGCTCCGAGTGTGGTCTAACCGAGGGGGATACGGAGACCGGAACTGTGCACGGTGCTCCTAGTGTGGTCTAACCGAGGGATACGGAGACCGGAACTGTGCACGGTGCTCCCAGTGTGGTCTAACCGAGGGATACAGAGACCTGAACTGTGCACGGTGCTCCCAGTGTGGTCTAACCGAGGGGGATACGGAGACCGGAACTGTGCACCGTGCTCCGAGTGTGGTCTAACCGAGGGGATATGGAGACCGGAACTGTGCACGGTGCTCCGAGTGTGGTCTAACTGAGGGAGATACAGAGACCGGAACTGTGCACGGTGCTCCCAGTGTGGTCTAACCGAGGGATACTGAGACCGGAACTGTGCACGGTGCTCCCAGTGTGGTCTAACCGAGGGGGATACGGAGACTGGAACTGTGCACGGTGCTCCCAGTGTGGTCTAACCGAGGGGGATACGGAGACCGGAACTGTGCACGGTGCTCCCAGTGTGGTCTAACCGAGGGATACGGAGACCGGAACTGTGCACGGTGCTCCCAGTGTGGTCTAACCGAGGGGGATAGGGAGACCGGAACTGTGCACGGTGCTCCGAGTGTGGTCTAACCGAGGGGGATACGGAGACCGGAACTGTGCACGGTGCTCTGAGTGTGGTCTAACCAATCTTTCTTCTAAGTTCTGACCAGTCTCTCTCTCTCTTTCTCTCTCACTCTGTCTCTCTGACTTGCTCTGTCTCCCTTTCCGTCCCTCTCTCCCTCTCTGTCTCTCTCTGTTCTCTAGGTGACGGATTGCCTGACTACTGTGAAATCTGTCAACAAGACTGACTCCCTGACGCTTATCAACACTTTCAAGGTGAGTTTTTGGCTCCTCCTTTTTCTCATGTGTCCCACCCTATCCCTCTCCTGGCCTCCAATATCTCGTCCTCAACTCTGTGGTTGCTGTTTACTCTTTCACAGGATGTGGGTGTCGCTGGCTGGGTCAGCATTTATTGCCCACCCCTAATTGCCCCTTGAGAAGGTGGGGGGGTGAGCTGCCTTCTTGAACCGCTGCAGTCCGTGTGGTGTAGGTACACCCACGGCTCTGTTAAGGAGGGAGTTCCAGGATTTTGTCTGTGTGGTGTAGGTACACCCACGGCGCTGTTAGGGAGGGAGTTCCAGGATTTTGTCCGTGTGGTGTAGGTACACCCACGGCGCTGTTAGGGAGGGAGTTCCAGGATTTTGTCCGTGTGGTGTAGGTACACACACAGTGCTGTTAGGGAGGGAGTTCCAGGATTTTGTCCGTGTGGTGTAAGTACACCCACGGTGCTGTTAGGGAGGGAGTTCCAGGATTTTGTCCGTGTGCTGTAGGTACACCCACAGTGCTGTTAGGGAGGGAGTTCCAGGATTTTGTCCGTGTGGTGTAGGTACACCCACGGCGCTGTTAGGGAGGGAGTTCCAGGATTTTGTCCGTGTGGTGTAGGTACACCCACAGCGCTGTTAGGGAGGGTGTTCCAGGATTTTGTCCGTGTGGTGTAGGTACTCCCACAGAGCTGTTAGGGAGTGAGTTCCAGGATTTTATCCGTGTGGTGTAGGTGCACCCATGGCGCTGTTAGGGAGGGAGTTCCAGGATTTTGTCCGTGTGGTGTAGGTACACCCACGGCGCTGTAAGGGAGGGAGTTCCAGGATTTTGTCCCCTGTGGTGTAGGTACACCCACAGTGCTGTTAGGGAGGGAGTTCCAGGATTTTGTCCATGTGGTGTAGGTACACCCACGGCGCTGTTAGGGAGGGAGTTCCAGGATTTTGTCCGTGTGGTGTAGGTACACCCACGGTGCTGTTAGGGAGAGAGTTCCAGGATTTTGTCTGTGTGGTGTATGTACACCCACGGCACTGTTAGGGAGGGAGTTCCAGGATTTTGTCCCATGTGGTGTAGGTACACCCACGGCGCTGTTAGGGAGGGAGTTCCAGAATTTTGTCCCTGTGGTGTAGGTACACCCACAGCGCTGTTAGGGAGGGAGTTCCAGGATTTTGTCCCATGTGGTGTAGGTACACCCACGGCGCTGTTCGGGAGGGAGTTCCAGGATATTGTCCCGTGTGGTGTAGGTACACCCACGGCGCTGTTAGGGAGGGAGTTCCAGGATATTGTCCCGTGTGGTGTAGGTACACCCACGGCGCTGTTAGGGAGGGAGTTCCAGGATTTTGTCCGTGTGGTGTAGGTACACCCACGGCGCTGTTAGGGAGGGAGTTCCAGGATTTTGACCCAGCAACAATGAAGGAACAGCCGATATATTTCCAACTCAGGATGGTGAGTGACTTGGAGGGGAACTTCCAGGTGATGGTGTTCCCATGTGTCTGCTGCCCTTGTCCTTCTAGATGGTAGTGGTCGTGGGTTTGGAAGGTGCTGTCGAAGGAGCCTTGGTGAGTTGCTGCAGTGCATCTTGTAGATGGTACACACGCTGCTGCTACTGTGCGTCGGTGGTGGAGGGAGTGAATGTTGGTGGATGGGGTACCGATCAAGCGGGGCTGCTTTGTCCTGGACGGTGTCGAGCTTCTTGAGTGTTGTGGGAGCTGCAACTCATCCAGGCAAGTGGGGAGTATCCCATCACACTCCTGACTTGTGCCTTGTCGATGGTGGACAGGCTTTGGGGGAGTCAGGAGGTGAGTGACTCTCCGCAGGATTCCCAGCCTCTGACCTGCTCTTGTAGCCGCAGTGTTTACATGGCTGGTCCCAGTTCAGGTTCTGGTCAATGGTAACCCCCAGGATGTTGACAGTGGGGGATTCAGTGAGGGTAATGCCCATTGAACGTCAAGGGGGCGATGGTTGGATTCTCTCTTGTTGGAGATGGTCAGTGCCAGGTACTTGTGTGGGGTGAATGTTACTCCCTACCCCCAGATGTCCCTCTGCCCCTCCGGACAAGCCTCCCTCTTCCAGTCGCAAATGGGGCGAACGATTATCTGAACGATGGTCCTCTCTCCTTTTACAGTCTCTGAAAGATGTGGTGGAGGCTTCGAGGGAGGAGCTATCTCTCTGCCCTGGTTTGGGTCCTCAGAAGGTGAGTGCAGGCCGCCTTGGCTCCCCGACCGGGTGTGGATGGGGGGAAACGGGCCTCAGATTTCAAGGCGTCGAGGGTCGTGAACTGGGCAAGCCGGAGGGGAGGGGAGGGGAGGGGGCGGTGGAGGGTGGGGAGAGCACGGGGTGGGGGGGGGGGGAGGTTGCGGCTGCAGAGGGAAGGGGAGGAGGATGGACGGAGGCGTGGAAGGGATCTCGGGGAGAAGGAAGAGCTGGGAGGTCGGAGGGAAGGGTGGAAGAGGTCCCAGAGGGGAGGCGGGAGGGTAGGGAGGAGAGTTGGACGGAGGGGCGAGGGGGGGTTGGGGAATGAATGCCTCGGAGAGTGAGTGGAGCGAAGGGAAGGTGGGAACGCTAGGCCTTTGGCTCCGGGGCAGGAAGAGGGTCCAGGGAACGTACCCTCGACCCCCCGCCCTCCCACCCCTGCCGGCCTCCAGATTTGACTGCCTCCTCTGGTGTCCTTGCCCCACACAGGCTCGGAGGCTTTTCGATGTGTTCCACGAACCCTTCCTGCGACTCCCCAGGCCCGATCCTGGCAAATCGGGCACCTGATGCCCCCTCCCCGCCCAGCCCCTCCCGCCTTCAGACCTCGAGCGACGAACGCGTCGGCCGGAGCCAGCTGCAGCCCTTTCGACGCTGCGGCGCCTTCCCGGGTGGATTTCGACATTCCAGGACCTCCAGCCGACAACCCGCTGAAGATTGGACAAGATCTGGAACCTTCCGCAATAAAATTTCCCTCGGGGGAAGAAATCGGTGTGCCTTGTGTTTTTTTTCTCCAACTTTTCCCCCACTTTTGACCTCCACTGGCATTGCTCCTGGATGGAGCGGGACAGCCCAGCACGTCCAGGCAGCTTAGAGGGATCTGGTCCGTCACCAGCGGGAGGGAGGGGGTCCCACGGGACCCCCAGCGGCTTCCCGACAATAACCTCGACCACGACACAAACGTGCTTGGCCTACGCATTTGCATCGCCACATCACCTTCAGCCCAGTAAAACGTCCCCGAGACCCTTCACAGGAGCGATTGTCCAACACAGCCTGATCCCCACCCCCGACCCCAAACTCCGTGAGGAGATGTCAGGGGCCAAAAGCTTGGTCAGAGAGGGAGGTTTTAAGCAGTGTCTGGAAGGAGGGAGAGAGGCGGAGGGGTTTAGGGAGGGAATTCCAGAGCCCAGGCCCCCTCGCCCCCTTCGCCACCACAGGCAGCTGAAGGCCCGGCCGCCAACGGTGGAGTGATGGAAATCGGGGGGATGCTCGAGAGTCCGTAATCGGTGGAGCTCAGAGATCTCGGAGGGTTGTAGGAACATTTTCAACTCTGTTCAAATCCCTCCCTCACCCCCCTCCCTCCCTATCTCTGTAACCTCCTCCAGAGCCTACAATTCTCATCCTCCTGTTCAAATCCCTCCCTCACCCCCTCCCTCCCTATCTCTGTAACCTCCTCCAGCCCCTACAATTCTCATCCTCCTGTTCAAATCCCTCCCTCACCCCCTCCCTCCCTATCTCTGTAACCTCCTCCAGCCCCTACAATTCTCATCCTCCTGTTCAAATCCCTCCCTCACCTACTCCCTCCCTATCTTGATGTATATAATATTATTGGAGATTATTGTGTTAAACAGAGGTTTAGTCTGTGTGTGTGTGTTAATTGGAGTAAAGCCAGCGAGCCTGGGTTCTTTGATGCACAGAAGGAAGTCGGTTTGAAATGGTATTTAGATAAAGCATAGAACCATAGAAAAGTGACAGCACAGAAGGAGGCCATTCAGCCCATCTTGTCCATGCCAGCCCGAAGACACCCAGGTGCCCTTTCTCATCCCACCTTCCCGGCCCATATCCCTGCATCTTACAGCACTTTAGGTGCAGATCCAGGTACTTTTTAAAAGAGTTTAAAGTGTCTGCCTCTGGCTCCGGGGCAGGAAGAGGGTCCGGGGAACATACCCTCGCCCCCACCCACCAGATTTGACTCCCTCCTCTGGTGTCCTTGCCCCACACAGGCTCGGAGGCTTTTCGATGTGTTCCACGAACCCTTCGTGCGACTCCCCAGGCCCGATCCTGGCAAAACGGGCACCTGATGCCCCTCCCCGCCCAGCCCCTCACCGCCTTCAGACCTCGAGCGACGAACGCGTCAGCCGGAGTCGGCTGCAGCCCTTTCGACGCTGCGGCGCCTTCCTGGGTGGATTTCGACATTCCGGGACCTCCAGCCGACAACCCGCTGAAGATTGGACAAGATCTGGAACCTTCCGCAATAAAATTTCCCTCGGGGGGAAGAAATCGGTGTGCCTCGTGTTTTTTCCCTCCAACTTTTCCCCCACTTTTGACCTCCACTGGCATTGCTCCTGGATGGAGCGGGACAGCCCAGCACGTCCAGGCAGCTTAGAGGGATCTGGTGCGTCACCAGCGGGAGGGAGGGGGTCCCACGGGACCCCCAGCGGCTTCCCGACAATAACCTCGACCACGACACAAACGTGCTTGGCCTACGTATTTGCATCGCCACATCACCTTCAGCCCAGTAAAACGTCCCCGAGACCCTTCACAGAAGCGATTGTCCAACACAGCCTGACCCCCACCCCCGACCCCAAACTCCGTGAGGAGATGTCAGGAGCCAAAATCATGGTCAGAGAGGGAGGTTTTAAGCAGTGTCTGAAAGGAGGGAGAGAGGCAGAGGGGTTTAGGGAGGGAATTCCAGAGCCCAGGCCCCCTCACCCCCTTCGCCACCACAGGCAGCTGAAGGCCCGGCCGCCAACGGTGGAGCGATGGGAATCGGGGGGATGCTCGAGAGTCCGGAATCGGTGGAGCTCAGAGATCTCGGAGGGTTGTAGGAACATTTTCAACTCTGTTCAAATCCCTCCCTCACCCCCCTCCCTCCCGATCTCTGTAGCCTCCTCCAGCCCCTACAATTCTCATTCTCCTGTTCAAATCCCTCCCTCACCCCCTCCCTCCCTATCTCTGTAACCTCCTCCAGCCCCTACAATTCTCATCCTCCTGTTCAAATCCCTCCTTCACCCCCTCCCTATCTCTGTAACCTCCTCCAGCCCCTACAATTCCCATCTTCCTGTTCAAATCCCTCGCTCACCCCCTCCCTCCCTATCTCTGTAACCTCCTCCAGCCCCTACAATTCTCATCCTCCTGTTCAAATCCCTCCCTCACCCCCTCCCTCCCTATCTCTGTAACCTCCTCCAGACCCTACAATTCTCATCCTCCTGTTCAAATCTCTCACTCATCCCCTCCCTCCCTATCTCTGTAACCTCCTCCAGCCCCTACAATTCTCATCCTCCTGTTCAAATCCCTCCCTCACCCCCTCCCTCCCTATCTCTGTAACCTTCTCCAGTGCCTACAATTCTCATCCTCCTGTTCAAATCCCTCCCTCACTTCCTCCCTCCCTATCTCTGTAACCTCCTCCAGCCCCTACAATTCTCATCCTCCTGTTCAAATCCCTCACCCCCTCCCTCCCTATCTCTGTAACCTCCTCCAGCCCCTACAATTCTCATCCTCCTGTTCAAATCCCTCCCTCACCCCCTCCCTCCCTATCTCTGTTACCTCCTCCAGCCCCTACAATTCTCATTCTCCTGTTCAAATCCCTCACCCCCTCCCTCCCTATCTCTGTAACCTCCTCCAGCCCCTACAATTCTCATCCTCCTGTTCAAATCCCTCACCCCCTCCCTCCCTATCTCTGTAACCTCCTCCAGCCCCTACAATTCTCATCCTCCTGTTCAAATCCCTCCCTCACCCCCTCCCTCCCTATCTCTGTTACCTCCTCCAGCCCCTACAATTCTCATCCTCCTGTTCAAATCCCTCCCTCACCTACTCCCTCCCTATCTTGATGTATATAATATTAATGGAGATTATTGTTTTAAACAGAGGTTTAGTCTGTGTGTGTGTGTTAACTGGAGTAAAGCCAGCGAGCCTGGGTGCTTTGATGCAGAGAAGGCAGTAGGTTTGAAATGGTATTTAGATAAAGCATAGAACCATAGAAAAGTGACAGCACAGAAGGAAGCCATTCAGCCCATCTTGTCCATGCCAGCCCGAAGACACCCAGGTGCCCTTTCTAATCCCACCTTCCCGGCCCATATCCCTGCATCTTACAGCACTTTAGGTGCAGATCCAGGTACTTTTTAAAAGAGTTTAAAGTGTCTGCCTCTGGCTCCGGGGCGGGAAGAGGGTCCGGGGAACATACCCTCGCCCCCACCCACCAGATTTGACTCCTTCCTCTGGTGTCCTTGCCCCACACAGGCTCGGAGGCTTTTCGATGTGTTCCACGAACCCTTCGTGCGTCTCCCCAGGCCCGATCCTGGCAAATCGGGCACCTGATGCCCCCTCCCCGCCCAGCCCCTCCCGCCTTCAGACCTCGAGCGACGAACGCGTCGGCCAGAGTCGGCTGCAGACCTTTCGACGCTGCGGCGCCTTCCCGGGTGGATTTCGACATTCCAGGACCTCCAGCCGACAACCCGCTGAAGATTGGACAAGATCTGGAACCTTCCACAATAAAATTTCCCTCGGGGGGAAGAAATCGGTGTGCCTCGTGTTTTTTTCCCTCCAACATTTCCCCCACTTTTGACCTCCACTGGCATTGCTCCTGGATGGAGCGGGACAGCCCAGCACGTCCAGGCAGCTTAGAGGGATCTGGTCCGTCGCCAGCGGGAGGGAGGGGGTCCCACGGGACCCCCAGCGGCTTCCCGACAATAACCTCGACCACGACACAAACGTGCTGGGCCTACGCATTTGCATCGCCACATCACCTTCAGCCCAGTAAAACGTCCCCAAGACCCTTCACAGGAGCGATTGTCCAACACAGCCTGACCCCCACCCCCGACCCCAAACTCCGTGAGGAGATGTCAGGAGCCAAAATCATGGTCAGAGAGGGAGGTTTTAAGCAGTGTCTGAAAGGAGGGAGAGAGGTGGAGGGGTTTAGGGAGGGAATTCCAGAGCCCAGGCCCCCTCGCCCCCTTCGCCACCACAGGCAGCTGAAGGCCCGGCCGCCAACGGTGGAGCGATGGGAATCGGGGGGATGCTCGAGAGTCCGGATCGGTGGAGCTCAGAGATCTCGGAGGGTTGTAGGAACATTTTCAACTCTGTTCAAATCCCTCCCTCACCCCCCTCCCTCCCTATCTCTGTAACCTCCTCCAGCCCCTACAATTCTCATCCTCCTGTTCAAATCCCTCCCTCACCCCCTCCCTCCCTATCTCTGTAACCTCCTCCAGCCCCTACAATTCTCATCCTCTTGTTCAAATCCCTCCCTCACCCCCTCCCTCCCTATCTCTGTAACCGCCTCCAGCCCCTACAATTCTCATCCTCCTGTTCAAATCCCTCCCTCGCTATCTCCCTCCCTATCTCTGTAACCTCCTCCAGCCCCTACAATTCTGATCCTCCTGTTCAAATCCCTCCTTCACCCCTCCCTCCCTATCTCTGTAACTTCCTCCAGCCCCTACAATTCTGATCCTCCTGTACAAATCCCTCCTTCACCCCCTCCCTATCTCTGTAACCTCCTCCAGCCCCTACAATTCTCATCCTCCTGTTCAAATCCCTCCCTCATCCCTTCCCTCCCTATCTCTGTAACCTCATCCAGCCCCTACAATTCTCATCCTCCTGTTCAAATCCCTCCCTCACCCCCTCCCTCCCTATCTCTGTAACCTCCTCCAGACCCACCAATTCTCATCCTCCTGTTCAAATCCCTCCCTCACTCCCTCCCTCCCTATCTCTGTAACCTCCTCCAGCCCCTACAATTCTCATCCTCTTGTTCAAATCCCTCCCTCACCCCCTCCCTCCCTATCTCTGTAACCTTCTCCAGCCCCTACAATTCTCATCCTCCTGTTCAAATCCCTCCCTCACTCCCTCCCTGCCTATCTCCGTAACCTCCTCCAGTCCCTACAATTCTCATCCTCCTGTTCAAATCCCTCCCTCGCTATCTCCGTCCCTATCACTGTAAGCTCCTCCAGCCCCTACAATTCTCATCCTCCTGTTCAAATCCCTCCCTCACTCCCTCCCTCCCTATCTCTGTAACCTCCTCCAACCCCTACAATTCTCATCCTCCTGTTCAAATCCCTCCCTTAGCTACTCCCTCCCTATCTTGATGTATATAATATTATTGGAGATGATTGTGTTAAACAGAGGTTTAGTCTGTGTGTGTGTGTTAACTGGAGTAAAGCCAGCGAGCCTGGGTGCTTTGATGCAGAGAAGGCAGTAGGTTTGAAATGGTATTTAGATAAAGCATAGAAGCATAGAAAAGTGACAGCACAGAAGGAGGCCATTCAGCCCATCTTGTCCATGCCAGCCCAAAGACACCCAGGTGCCCTTTCTAATCCCACCTTCCCGGCCCATATCCCTGCATCTTACAGCACTTTAGGTGCAGATCCAGGTACTTTTTAAAAGAGTTTGAAGTGTCTGCCTCTGGCGCCGGGGCGGGAAGAGGGTCCGGGGAACATACCCTCGCCCCCACCCACCAGATTTGACTCCTTCCTCTGGTGACCTTGCCCCACACAGGCTCGGAGGCTTTTCGATGTGTTCCACGAACCCTTCCTGCGACTCCCCAGGCCCGACCCTGGCAAAAAGGGGCACCTGATGCCCCCTCCCCGCCCAGCCCCTCCCGCCTTCAGACCTCGAGCGACGAACGCGTCGGCCGGAGTCGGCTGCAGCCCTTTCGACGCTGCGGCGCCTTCCCGGGTGGATTTCGACATTCCAGGACCTCCAGCCGACAACCCGCTGAAGATTGGACAAGATCTGGAACCTTCCACAATAAAATTTCCCTCGGGGGGAAGAAATCGGTGTGCCTCGTGTTTTTTCCTCTCCAACTTTTCCCCCACTTTTGACCTCCACTGGCATTGCTCCTGGATGGAGCGGGACAGCCCAGCACGTCCTAGCAGCTTAGAGGGATCTGGTCCGTCACCAGCGGGAGGGAGGGGGTCCCACGGGACCCCCAGCGGCTTCCCGACAATAACCTCGACCACGACACAAACGTGCTTGGCCTACGCATTTGCATCGCCACATCACCTTCAGCCCAGTAAAACGTCCCCGAGACCCTTCACAGGAGCAATTGTCCAACACAGCCTGACCCCCACCCCCGACCCCAAACTCCGTGAGGAGATGTTGGGGGCCAAAATCATGGTCAGAGAGGGAGGTTTTAAGCAGTGTCTGAAAGGAGGGAGAGAGGCGGAGGGGTTTAGGGAGGGAATTCCAGAGCCCAGGCCCCCTCGCCCCCTTCGCCACCACAGGCAGCTGAAGGCCCGGCCGCCAATGGTGGAGCGATGGGAATCGAGGGGATGCTCGAGAGTCCGGAATCGGAGGAGCTCAGAGATCTCGGAGGGTTGTAGGAACATTTTCAACTCTGTTCAAATCCCTCCCTCACCCCCCTCCCTCCCTATCTCTGTAACCTCCTCCAGCCCCTACCATTCTCATCCTCCTGTTCAAATCCCTCCCTCACCCCCTCCCTCCCTAACTATGTAACCTCCTCCAGCCCCTACAATTCTCATCCTCCTGTTCAAATCCCTCCCTCACCCCCTCACCCCCTATCTCTGTAACCTCCTCCAGCCCCTACAATTCTCATCCTCCTGTTCAAATCCCTCCCTCACCCCCTATCTCTGTAACCTCCTCCAGCTCCTTAAATTCTCACCCTCCTGTTCAAATCCCTCCCTCATCCCCTCCCTCCCTATCTCTGTAACCTCCTCCAGCCCCTACAATTCTCATCCTCCTGTTCAAATCCCTCCCTTACCCCCTCCCTCCCTATCTCTGTAACCTCCTCCAGCCCCTACAATTCTCATCCTCCTGTTCAAATCCCTCCCTCATCCCCTCCCTCCCTATCTCTCTAACCTCCTCCAGCCCCGACAATTCTCATCCTCCTGTTCAAATCCCTCCCTTACCCCCTCCCTCCCTATCTCTGTAACCTCCTCCAGCCCCTACAATTCTCATCCTCCTGTTCAAATCCCTCCCTCACCCCATCGCTATCTCTGTAACCTCCTCCAGCCCCTACAATTCTCATCCTCCTGTTCAAATCCCTCCCTCACCCCCTCCCTCCCTATCTCTGTAACCTCCTCCAGCCCCTACAATTCTCATCCTCCTGTTCAAATCCCTCCCTCACCCCCTCCCTCCCTATCTCTGTAACCTACTCCAGCCCCTACAATTCTCATCCTCCTGTTCCAATCCCTCCCTCACCCCCTCCCTCCCTATCTCTGTAATCTCCTCCAGCCTCTACAATTCTCATCCTCCTGTTCAAATCCTTCCCTCACCCCCTCCCTCCCTATCTCTGTAACCTCCTCCAGCCTCTACAATTCTCATCCTCCTGTTCAAATCCCTCCCTCACGCCCTCTATCCCTATCTCTGTAACCTCCTCCAGCCCCTACAATTCTCATCCTCCTGTTCAAATCCCTCCCTCACCTACTCCCTCCCTATCTTGATGTATATAATATTAATGGAGATTATTGTTTTAAACAGAGGTTTAGTCTGTGTGTGTGTGTTAATTGGAGTAAAGCCAGCTAGCCTGGTTGCTTTGATGCAGAGAAGGCAGTAGGTTTGAAATGGTATTTAGATAAAGCATAGAACCATAGAAAAGTGACAGCACAGAAGGAAGCCATTCAGCCCATCTTGTCCATGCCAGCCCGAAGACACCCAGGTGCCCTTTCGAATCCCACCTTCCCGGCCCATATCCCTGCATCTTACAGCACTTTAGGTGCAGATCCAGGTACTTTTTAAAAGAGTTTAAAGTGTCTGCCTCTGGCTCCGGGGCGGGAAGAGGGTCCGGGGAACATACCCTCGCCCCCACCCACCAGATTTGACTCCTTCCTCTGGTGTCCTTGCCCCACACAGGCTCGGAGGCTTTTCGATGTGTTCCACGAACCCTTCGTGCGTCTCCCCAGGCCCGATCCTGGCAAAACGGGCACCTGATGCCCCCTCCCCGCCCAGCCCCTCCCGCCTTCAGACCTCGAGCGACGAACGCGTCGGCCAGAGTTGGCTGCAGCCCTTTCGACGCTGCGGCGCCTTCCCGGGTGGATTTCGACATTCCAGGACCTCCAGCCGACAACCCGCTGAAGATTGGACAAGATCTGGAACCTTCCACAATAAAATTTCCCTCGGGGGGAAGAAATCGGTGTGCCTCGTGTTTTTCTTCTCCAACTTTTCCCCCACTTTTGACCTCCACTGGCATTGCTCCTGGATGGAGCGGGACAGCCCAGCACGTCCAGGCAGCTTAGAGGGATCTGGTGCGTCACCAGCGGGAGGGAGGGGGTCCCACGGGACCCCCAGCGCCTTCCCGACAATAACCTCGACCACGACACAAACGTGCTTGGCCTACGCATTTGCATCGCCACATCACCTTCAGCCCAGTAAAACGTCCCCGAGACCCTTCACAGGAGCGATTGTCCAACACAGCCTGACCCCCACCCCCGACCCCAAACTCCATGAGGAGATGTCAGGGGCCAAAATCATGGTCAGAGAGGGAGGTTTTAAGCAGTGTCTGGAAGGAGGGAGAGAGGCGGAGGGGTTTAGGGAGGGAATTCCAGAGCACAGGCCCCCTCGCCCCCTTCGCCACCACAGGCAGCTGAAGGCCCGGCCGCCAACGGTGGAGCGATGGGAATCGGGGGGATGCTCGAGAGTCCGGAATCGGAGGAGCTCAGAGATCTCGGAGGGTTGTAGGAACATTTTCAACTCTGTTCAAATCCCTCCCTCACCCCCCTCCCTCCCTATCTCTGTAACCTCCTCCAGCTCCTACAATTCTCATCCTCCTGTTCAAATCCCTCCCTCACCCCCTCCCTCCCTATCTCTGTAACCTCCTCCAGCCCCTACAATTCTCATCCTCATGTTCAAATCCCTCCCTCACCCCCCTCCTTCCCTATCTCTGTAACCTCCTCCAGCTCCTACAATTCTCATCCTCCTGTTCAAATCCCTCCCTCACCCCCTCCCTCCCTATCTCTGTAACCTCCTCCAGCCCCTACAATTCTCATCCTCCTGTTCAAATCTCTCCCTCACCCCCTCCCTATCTCTGTAATCTCCTCCAGCCCCTACAATTCTCATCCTCCTGTTCAAATCCCTCCTTCACCCCCTCCCTCCCTATCTCTGTAATCTCCTCCAGCCCCTACAATTCTCATCCTCCTGTTCAAATCCCTCCTTCACCCCCTCCCTCCCTATCTCTGTAACCTCCTCCAGCCCCTACAATTCTCATCCTCCTGTTCAAATCCCTCCCTCACCCCCATCCTCCCTATCTCTGTAACCTCCTCCAGCCCCGACAATTCTCATCCTCCTGTTCAAATCCCCCCCTCACCTACTCCCTCCCTATCTCTGTAACCTCCTCCAGCCCCTACAATTCTCATCCTCCTGTTCAAATCCCTCACCCCCTCCCTCCCTATCTCTGTAACCTCCTCCAGCCCCTACAATTCTCATCCTCCTGTTCAAATCCCTCCTTCACCCCCTCCCTCCCTATCTCTGTAACCTCCTCCAGCCCCTACAATTCTCATCCTCCTGTTCAAATCCCTCCCTCACCCCCTCCCTCCCTATCTCTGTAACCTCCTCCAGCCCCTACAATTCTCATCCTCCTGTTCAAATCCCTCCCTCACCCCCTCCCTCCCTATCTCTGTAACCTCCTCCAGCCCCGACAATTCTCATCCTCCTGTTCAAATCCCCCCCTCACCTACTCCCTCCCTATCTCTGTAACCTCCTCCAGCCCCTACAATTCTCATCCTCCTGTTCAAATCCCTCACCCCCTCCCTCCCTATCTCTGTAACCTCCTCCAGCCCCTACAATTCTCATCCTCCTGTTCAAATCCCTCCCTCACCCCCTCCCTCCCTATCTCTGTAACCTCCTCCAGCCCCTACAATTCTCATTCTCCTGTTCAAATCCCTCACCCCCTCCCTCCCTATCTCTGTAACCCCCTCCAGCCCCTACAATTCTCATCCTCCTGTTCAAATCCCTCCCTCACCCCCTCCCTCCCTATCTCTGTTACCTCCTCCAGCCCCTACAATTCTCATCCTCCTGTTCAAATCCCTCCCTCACCTACTCCCTCCCTATCTTGATGTATATAATATTATTGGAGATTATTGTGTTAAACAGAGGTTTAGTCTGTGTGTGTGTGTTAATTGGAGTAAAGCCAGCGATCCTGGGTTCTTTGATGCAGAGAAGGCAGTAGGTTTGAAATGGTATTTAGATAAAGCATAGAACCATCGAAAAGTGACAGCACAGAAGGAGGCCATTCAGCCCATCTTGTCCATGCCAGCACGAAGACACCCAGGTGCCCTTTCTAATCCCACCTTCCTGGCCCATATCCCTGCATCTTACAGCACTTTAGGTGCAGATCCAGGTACTTTTTAAAAAGAGTTTAAAGTGTCTGCCTCTGGCACCGGGGCAGGAAGAGGGTCCGGGGAACATACCCTTGCCCCCACCCACCAGATTTGACTCCCTCCTCTGGTGTCCTTGCCCCACACAGGCGTGGAGGCTTTTCGATGTGTTCCACGAACCCTTCCTGCGACTCTCCAGGCCCGATCCTGGCAAAACGGGCACCTGATGCCCCCTCCCCGCCCAGCCCCTCCCGCCTTCAGACCTCGAGCGACGAACGCGTCGGCCGGAGCCGGCTGCAGCCCTTTCGACGCTGCGGCACCTTCCCGGGTGGATTTCGACATTCCGGGACCTCCAGCCGACAACCCGCTGAAGATTGGACAAGATCTGGAACCTTCCGCAATAAAATTTCCCTCGGGGGGAAGAAATCGGTGTGCCTCGTGTTTTTTCCTCTCCAACTTTTCCCCCACTTTTGACCTCCACTGGCATTGCTCCTGGATGGAGCGGGACAGCCCAGCACGTCCAGGCAGCTTAGAGGGATCTGGTCCGTCACCAGCGGGAGGTAGGGGGTCCCACGGGACCCCCAGCGGCTTCCCGACAATAACCTCGACCACGACACAAACGTGCTTGGCCTACGCATTTGCATCGCCACATCACCTTCAGCCCATTAAAACGTCCCCGAGACCCTTCACAGGAGCGATTGTCCAACACAGCCTGACCCCCACCCCCGACCCCAAACTCCGTGAGGAGATGTCAGGAGCCAAAATCATGGTCAGAGAGGGAGGTTTTAAGCAGTGTCTGAAAGGAGGGAGAGAGGCGGAGGGGTTTAGGGAGGGAATTCCAGAGCCCAGGCCCCCTCGCCACCACAGGCAGCTGAAGGCCCGGCCGCCAACGGTGGAGCGATGGGAATCGGGGGGATGCTCGAGAGTCCAGAATCGGTGGAGCTCAGAGATCTCGGAGGGTTGTAGGAACATTTTCAACTCTGTTCAAATCCCTCCCTCACCCCCCTCCCTCCCGATCTCTGTAGCCTCCTCCAGCCCCTACAATTCTCATCCTCCTGTTCAAATCCCTCCCTCACCCCCTCCCTGCCTATCTCTGTAACCTCCTCCAGCCCCTACAATTCTGATCCTCCTGTTCAAATCCCTCCTTCACCCCCTCCCTATCTCTGTAACCTCCTCCAGCCCCTACAATACTCATCCTCCTGTTCAAATCCCTCCCTCACCCCCTCCCTCCCTATCTCTGTAACCTCCTCCAGCCCCTACAATTCCCATCTTCCTGTTCAAATCCCTCCCTCACCCCCTCCCTCTCTATCTCTGGAACCTCCTCCAGCCCCTACAATTCTCATCCTCCTGTTCAAATCCCCTCCTCACCCCCTCCCTCCCTATCTCTGTAACCTCCTCCAGCCCCTACAATTCTCATCCTCCTGTTCAAATCCCTCCTTCACCCCCTCCCTCCCTATCTCTGTAACCTCCTCCAGCCCCTACAATTCTCATCCTCCTGTTCAAATCCCTCCCTCACCCCCTCCCTCCCTATCTCTGTAACCTCCTCCAGCCCCTACAATTCTCATCCTCCTGTTCAAATCCCTCCCTCGCTATCTCCCTCCCTATCTCTGTAACCTCCTCCAGCCCCTACAATTCTGATCCTCCTGTTCAAATCCCTCCTTCACCCCCTCCCTATCTCTGTAACCTCCTCCAGCCCCTACAATTCTCATCCTCCTGTTCAAATCCCTCCCTCACCCCCTCCCTCCCTATCTCTGTAACCTCCTCCAGCCCCTACAATTCCCATCTTCCTGTTCAAATCCCTTCCTCACCCCCTCCCTCCCTATCTCTGGAACCTCCTCCAGCCCCTACAATTCTCATCCTCCTGTTCAAATCCCCTCCTCACCCCCTCCCTCCCTATCTCTGTAACCTCCTCCAGCCCCTACAATTCTCATCCTCCTGTTCAAATCCCTCCTTCACCCCCACCCTCCATATGTCTGTAACCTCCTCCAGCCCCTACAATTCTCATCCTCCTGTTCAAATCCCTCCCTCACCCCCTCCCTCCCTATCTCTGTAACCTCCTCCAGCCCCTACAATTCTCATCCTCCTGTTCAAATCCCTCCCTCACCCCCTCCCTCCCTATCTCTGTAACCTCCTCCAGCCCCTACAATTCTCATCCTCTTGTTCAAATCCCTCCCTCACCCCCTCCCTCCCTATCTCTGTAACCTCCTCCAGCCCCTACAATTCTCATCCTCCTGTTCAAATCCCTCCCTCACCCCCTCCCTCCCTATCTCTGTAACCTCCTCCAGCCCCTACAATTCTGATCCTCCTGTTCAAATCCCTCCTTCACCCCCTCCCTATCTCTGTAACCTCCTCCAGCCCCTACAATTCTCATCCTCCTGTTCAAATCCCTCCCTCACCCCCTCCCTCCCTATATCTGTAACCTCCTCCAGCCCCTACAATTCTCATCCTCCTGTTCAAATCCCTCCTTCACCCCCTCCCTATCTCTGTAACCTCCTCCAGCCCCTACAATTCTGATCCTCCTGTTCAAATCCCTCCCTCACCCCTCCCTCCCTATCTCTGTAACTTCCTCCAGCCCCTACAATTCTGATCCTCCTGTACAAATCCCTCCTTCACCCCCTCCCTATCTCTGTAACCTCCTCCAGCCCCTACAATTCTCATCCTCCTGTTCAAATCCCTCCCTCATCCCTTCCCTCCCTATCTCTGTAACCTCATCCAGCCCCTACAATTCTCATCCTCCTGTTCAAATCCCTCCCTCACCCCCTCCCTCCCTATCTCTGTAACCTTCTCCAGACCCTACAATTCTCATCCTCCTGTTCAAATCCCTCCCTCACCCCCTCCCTCCCTATATCTGTAACCTCCTCCAGCCCCTACAATTCTCATCCTCCTGTTCAAATCCCTCCTTCACCCCCTCCCTATCTCTGTAACCTCCTCCAGCCCCTACAATTCTGATCCTCCTGTTCAAATCCCTCCCTCACCCCTCCCTCCCTATCTCTGTAACTTCCTCCAGCCCCTACAATTCTGATCCTCCTGTACAAATCCCTCCTTCACCCCCTCCCTATCTCTGTAACCTCCTCCAGCCCCTACAATTCTCATCCTCCTGTTCAAATCCCTCCCTCATCCCTTCCCTCCCTATCTCTGTAACCTCATCCAGCCCCTACAATTCTCATCCTCCTGTTCAAATCCCTCCCTCACCCCCTCCCTCCCTATCTCTGTAACCTCCTCCAGACCCTACAATTCTCATCCTCCTGTTCAAATCTCTCACTCATCCCCTCCCTCCCTATCTCTGTAACCTCCTCCAGCCCCTACAATTCTCATCCTCCTGTTCAAATCCCTCCCTCAACCCCCTCCCACCCTATCTCTGTAACCTCCTCCAGCCCCTACAGTTCTCATCCTCCTGTTCAAATCCCTCCCTCACCTACTCCCTCCCTATCTTGATGTATATAATATTATTGGAGATTATTGTGTTAAACAGAGGTTTAGTCTGTGTGTGTGTGTTAATTGGAGTAAAGCCAGCGAGCCTGGGTTCTTTGATGCAGAGAAGGCAGTAGGTTTGAAATGGTAATTAGATAAAGCATAGAACCATAGAAAAGTGACAGCACAGAAGGAGGCCATTCAGCCCATCTTGTCCATGCCAGCCCGAAGACACCCAGGTGCCCTTTCTAATCCCACCTTCCCGGCCCATATCCCTGCATCTTACAGCACTTTAGGTGCAGATCCAGGTACTTTTTAAAAGAGTTTAAAGTGTCTGCCTCTGGCTCCGGGGCGGGAAGAGGGTCCGGGGAACATACCCTCGCCCCCACCCACCAGATTTGACTCCCTCCTCTGGTGTCCTTGCCCCACACAGGCTCGGAGGCTTTTCGATGCATTCCACGAACCCTTCCTGCGACTCCCCAGGCCCGATCCTGGCAAAAGGGGCACCTGATGCCCCCTCCCCGCCCAGCCCCTCCCGCCTTCAGACCTCGAGCGTCGAACGCGTCGGCCGGAGTCGGCTGCAGCCCTTTCGACGCTGCGGCACCTTCCCGGGTGGATTTCGACATTCCAGGACCTCCAGCTGACAACCCGCTGAAGATTGGACAAGATCTGGAACCTTCCGCAATAAAATTTCCCTCGGGGGAAGAAATCGGTGTGCCTCGTGTTTTTTTCCTCTCCAACGTTTCCCCCACTTTTGACCTCCACTGGCATTGCTCCTGGATGGAGCGGGACAGCCCAGCACGTCCAGGCAGCTTAGAGGGATCTGGTGCGTCACCAGCGGGAGGGAGGGGGTCCCACGGGACCCCCAGCGGCTTCCCGACAATAACCTCGACCACGACACAAACGTGCTTGGCCTACGCATTTGCATCGCCACATCACCTTCAGCCCAGTAAAACGTCCCCGAGACCCTTCACAGGAGCGATTGTCCAACACAGCCTGACCCCCACCCCCGACCCCAAACTCCGTGAGGAGATTCAGGAGCCAAAATCATGGTCAGAGAGGGAGGTTTTAAGCAGTGTCTGAAAGGAGGGAGAGAGGCGGAGGGGTTTACGGAGGGAATTCCAGACCCCAGGCCCCCTCGCCCCCTTCGCCACCACAGGCAGCTGAAGGACCGGCCGCCAAGGGTGGAGCGATGGGAATCGGGGGGATGCTCGAGAGTCCGGAATCGGTGGAGCTCAGAGATCTCGGAGGGTTGTAGGAACATTTTCAACTCTGTTCAAATCCCTCCCTCGCCCCCACCCTCCCTATCTCTGTAACCTCCTCCAGCCCCTACAATTCTCATCCTCCTGTTCCAATCCCTCCCACACCCCCTCCCTCCCTATCTCTGTAACCTCCTCCAGCCCCTACAATTCTCATCCTCCTGTTCAAATCCCTCCCTCATCCCCTCCCTCCCTATCTCTCTAACCTCCTCCAGCCCCTACAATTCTCATCCTCCTGTTCAAATCCCTCCCTCCCTATCTCTGTAACCTCCTCCAGCCCCTACAATTCTCATCCTCCTGTTCAAATCCCTCCCTCACCCCATCGCTATCTCTGTAACCTCCTCCAGCCCCTACAATTCTCATCCTCCTGTTCAAATCCCTCCCTCACCCCCTCCCTCCCTATCTCTGTAACCTCCTCCAGCCCCTACAATTCTCATCCTCCTGTTCCAATCCCTCCCTTACCCCCTCCCTCCCTATCTCTGTAACCTCCTCCAGCCCCTACAATTCTCATCCTCCTGTTCAAATCCCTCCCTCACCCCCTCCCTCCCTATCTCTGTAACCTCCTCCAGCCCCTACAATTCTCATCCTCCTGTTCAAATCCCTCCTTCACCCCCTCCCTCCCTATCTCTGTAACCTCCTCCAGCACCTACAATTCTCATCCTCCTGTTCAAATCCCTCCCTCACGCCCTCCCTCCCTATCTCTGTAACCTCCTCCAGCCCCTACAATTCTCATCCTCCTGTTCAAATCCCTCCCTCAACCCCCTCCCTCCCTATCTCTGTAACCTCCTCCAGCCCCTACAGTTCTCATCCTCCTGTTCAAATCTCTCCCTCACCTACTCCCTCCCTATCTTGATGTATATAATATTATTGGAGATTATTGTGTTAAACAGAGGTTTAGTCTGTGTGTGTGTGTTAATTGGAGTAAAGCCAGCTAGCCTGGGTGCTTTGATGCACAGAAGGAAGTCGGTTTGAAATGGTATTTAGATAAAGCATAGAACCATAGAAAAGTGACAGCACAGAAGGAGGCCATTCAGCCCATCTTGTCCATGCCAGCCCGAAGACACCCAGGTGCCCTTTCTCATCCCACCTTCCCGGCCCATATCCCTGCATCTTACAGCACTTTAGGTGCAGATCCAGGTACTTTTTAAAAGAGTTTAAAGTGTCTGCCTCTGGCTCCGGGGCGGGAAGAGGGTCCGGGGAACATACCCTCGCCCCCACCCACCAGATTTGACTCCCTCCTCTGGTGCCCTTGCCCCACACAGGCTCGGAGGCTTTTCGATGTGTTCCACGAACCCTTCGTGCGACTCCCCATTCCCGATCCTGGCAAATCGGGCACCTGATGCCCCCTCCCCGCCCCCCCCCACCCCCGCCTTCAGACCTCGAGCGACGAACGCGTCGGCCGGAGTCGGCTGCAGCCCTTTCGACGCTGCGGCACCTTCCCGGGTGGATTTCGACATTCCGGGACCTCCAGCCGACAACCCGCTGAAGATTGGACAAGATCTGGAACCTTCTGCAATAAAATTTCCCTCGGGGGGAAGAAATCGGTGTGCCTCGTGTTTTTTTCCCTCCAACTTTTCCCCCACTTTTGACCTCCACTGGCATTGCTCCTGGATGGAGCGGGACAGCCCAGCACGTCCAGGCAGCTTAGAGGGATCTGGTCCGTCACCAGCGGGAGGGAGGGGGTCCCACGGGACCCCCAGCGGCTTCCCGACAATAACCTCGACCACGACACAAACGTGCTTGGCCTACGCATTTGCATCGCCACATCACCTTCAGCCCAGTAAAACGTCCCCGAGACCCTTCACAGGAGCGATTGTCCAACACAGCCTGACCCCCACCCCCGACCCCAAACTCCATGAGGAGATGTCAGGGGCCAAAATCATGGTCAGAGGGGGAGGTTTTAAGCAGTGTCTGAAAGGAGGGAGAGAGGCGGAGGGGTTTAGGGAGGGAATTCCAGAGCCCAGGCCCCCTCGCCCCCTTCGCCACCACAGGCAGCTGAAGGCCCGGCCGCCAACGGTGGAGCGATGGGAATCGGGGGGATGCTCGAGAGTCCGGAATCGGAGGAGCTCAGAGATCTCGGAGGGTTGTAGGAACATTTTCAACTCTGTTCAAATCCCTCCCTCACCCCCCTCCCTCCCTATCTCTGTAACCTCCTCCAGCTCCTACAATTCTCATCTTCCTGTTCAAATCCCTCACCCCCTCCCTCCCTATCTCTGTAACCTCCTCCAGCCCCTACAATTCTCATCCTCCTGTTCAAATCCCTCCCTCACCCCCTCCCTCCCTATCTCTGTAACCTCCTCCAGCCCCTACAATTCTCATCCTCCTGTTCAAATCCCTCCCTCACCCCCTCCCTCCCTATCTCTGTAACCTCCTCCGGCCCCTACAATTCTCATCCTCCTGTTCAAATCCCTCCCTCACCCCCTCCCTCCCTATCTCTGTAACCTCCTCCAGCCCCTACAATTCTGATCCTCCTGTTCAAATCCCTCCCTCACCCCCTCCCTCCCTATCTCTGTAATCTCCTCCAGCCCCTAAAATTCTCATCCTCCTGTTCAAATCCCTCCCTCACCCCCTCCCTCCCGCTGTAACCTCCTCCGGCCCCTACAATTCTCATCCTCCTGTTCAAATCCCTCCCTCACCCCCCTCCCTCCCTATCTCTGTAACCTCCTCCAGCCCCTACAATTCTCGTCCTCCTGTTCAAATATATCCTTCACCCCCCTCCCTCACTATCTCTGTAACCTCCTCCAGCCCCGACAATTCTCATCCTCCTGTTCAAATCCCTCCTTCACCCCCCTCCCTCCCTATCTCTGTAACCTCCTCCAGCCCCTACAATTCTCATCCTCCTGTTCAATTCCCTCCCTGACCCCCTCCCTCCCTATCTCTGTAACCTCCTCCAGCCCCTACAATTCTCATCCCTCCTGTTCAAATCCCTCCCTCACCCCCTCCCTCCCTGTCTCTGTAACCTCCTCCAGCCCCTACAATTCTCATCCTCCTGTTCAAATCCCTCTCTGACCCCCTCCCTCCCTATCTCTGTAACCTCCTCTAGCCCCTACAATTCTCATCCTCCTGTTCAAATCCCTCCCTCACCTACTCCCTCCCTATCTCTGTAACCTCCTCCAGCCCCTACAATTCTCATCCTCCTGTTCAAATCCCTCCCTCACTTCCTCCCTCCCTATCTCTGTAACCTCCTCCAGCCCCTACAATTCTCATCCTCCTGTTCAAATCCCTCCCTCACCTACTCCCTCCCTATCTCTGTAACCTCCTCCAGCCCCTACAATTCTCATCCTCCTGTTCAAATCCCTCCCTCACTTCCTCCCTCCCTATCTCTGTAACCTCCTCCAGCCCCTACAATTCTCATCCTCCTGTTCAAATCCCTCCCTCACCTACTCCCTCCCTATCTTGATGTATATAATATTAATGGAGATTATTGTGTTAAACAGAGGTTTAGTCTGTGTGTGTGTGTTAATTGGAGTAAAGCCAGCTAGCCTGGGTGCTTTGATGCAGAGAAGGCAGTAGGTTTGAAATGGTATTTAGATAAAGCAGAGAACCATAGAAAAGTGACAGCACAGAAGGAGGCCATTCAGCCCATCTTGTCCATGCCAGCCCGAAGACACCCAGGTGCCCTTTCTAATCCCAGCTTCCCGGCCCATATCCCTGCATCTTACAGCACTTTAGGTGCAGATCCAGGTACTTTTTAAAAAGAGTTTAAAGTGTCTGCCTCTGGCACCGGGGCGGGAAGAGGGTCCGGGGAACATACCCTCGCCCCCACCCACCAGATTTGACTCCCTCCTCTGGTGTCCTTGCCCCACACAGGCTCGGAGGCTTTTCGATGTGTTCCACGTACCCTTCCTGCGACTCCCCAGGCCCGATCCTGGCAAATCGGGCACCTGATGCCCCCACCCTGCCCAGCTGCCCCCCGCCCCCCGCCTTCAGACCTCGAGCGACGAACGCGTCGGCCGGAGTCGGCTGCAGCCCTTTCGACGCTGCGGCGCCTTCCCGGGTGGATTTCGACATTCCGGGACCTCCAGCCGACAACCCGCTGAAGATTGGACAAGATCTGGAACCTTCCGCAATAAAATTTCCCTCGGGGAGAAGAAATCGGTGTGCCTCGTGTTTTTTTCCCTCCAACTTTTCCCCTACTTTTGACCTCCACTGGCATTGCTCCTGGATGGAGCGGGACAGCCCAGCACGTCCAGGCAGCTTAGAGGGATCTGGTCCGTCACCAGCGGGAGGGAGGGGTTCCCATGGGACCCCCAGCGGCTTCCCGACAATAACCTCGACCATGACACAAACGTGCTTGGCCTACGCATTTGCATCGCCACATCACCTTCAGCCCAGTAAAACGTCCCCGAGACCCTTCACAGGAGCGATTGTCCAACACAGCCTGACCCCCACCCCTGAACCCAAACTCCGTGAGGAGATGTCAGGGGGCAAAATCATGGTCAGAGAGGGAGGTTTTAAGCAGTGTCTGAAAGGAGGGAGAGAGGCAGAGGGGTTTAGGGAGGGAATTCCAGAGCCCAAGCCCCCTCGCCACCACAGGCAGCTGAAGGCCCGGCCGCCAACGGTGGAGCGATGGGAATCGGAGGGATGCTCGAGAGTCCGGAATCGGTGGAGCTCAGAGATCTCGGAGGGTTGTAGGAACATTTTCAACTCTGTTCAAATCCCTCCCTCATCCCCCTCCCTCCCTATCTCTGTAACCTCCTCCAGCCCCTACAATTCTCATCCTGTTCAAATCCCTCTCTCCCCTCCCTCCCTCCCTATCTCTGTAACCTCCTCCAGCCCCTACAATTCTCATCCTCCTGTTCAAATCCCTCCCTCCCCCCCTCGCTCCCAATCTCTGTAACCTCCTCCAGCCCCTACAATTCTCATCCTCCTGTTCAAATCCCTCCCTCACCCCCTTCCTCCCTATCTCTGTAACCTCCTCCAGCCTCTACAATTCTCATCCTCCTGTTCAAATCCCTTCCTCACCCCCTCCCTCCCTATCTCTGTAACCTCCTCCAGCCCCTGCAATTCTCATCCTCCTGTTCAAATCCCTCCCTCACCTCCTCCCTCCCTATCTCTGTAACCTCATCCAGCCCCTACAATTCTCTTCCTCCTGTTCAAATCCCTCCCTCACCCCCTCCCTCCCTATCTCTGTAACCTTCTCCAGCCCCTACAATTCTCATCCTCCTGTTCAAATCCCTCCCTCACCCCTCCCTCCCTATCTCTGTAACCTCCTCCAGCCCCTACAATTCACATCCTCCTGTTCAAATCCCTCCCTCACCCCTCCCTCCCTATCTCTGTAACCTTCTCCAGCCCCTACAATTCTCATCCTCCTGTTCAAATCCCTCCCTCACACCCTCCCTCCCTATCTCTGTAACCTCCTCCAGCCCCTACAATTCTCATCCTCCTGTTCAAATCCCTCCCTCACCCCCTCCCTCCCTATCTCTGTAACCTCCTCCAGCCCCTTCAATTCTCATCTTCCTGTTCAAATCCCTCCCTCACCCCCTCCCTATCTCTGTAACCTCCTCCAGCCCCTACAATTCTCATCCTCCTGTTCAAATCCCTCCCTCGCCCCCTCCCTCCCTATCTCTGTAACCTCCTCCAGCCCCTAAAATTCTCATCCTCTTGTTCAAATCCCTCCCTCGCCCCCTCCCTCCCTATCTCTGTAACCTCCACCAGTGCATATAGATATTTAGATTTAAGAAATTTTAGTTGTGATTACCCCTGACTATCCCAGTTTGTAGATTTTTAGATGTCTTTCTTTTCAGATTTTGAATTGAGATAAATCCCCGATAATCACAATTATTGATATTTAGGATATTTTTATTGAGATGAATCCCTGATTACTGCAGTTTGTATTTTAACTTATTGAATTAAGCCAAATTCTTGATAATCACAGTTATAGTTATTTTGGATGTTTATATTGAGATAAATCCCAGATTATCACAATTATAGATATTTAGGATATTTTTATTGAGATATATTCCAGATTATCACCATTATAGATACTTAGGATGTTTTATTGGGATAAATCCCTGATAATCACAATTATGGATATTTGGGATGTTTTTATTGGGATAAATCACAGATAATCACAATTATGGATATTTAGGATGTTTTTATTGGGATAAATCCCAGATAATCAAAATTATGGATATTTAGGATGTTTTTATTGGGATAAATCCCTGATAATCACAATTATGGATATTTGGGATGTTTTTATTGGGATAAATCCCTGATAATCACAATTATAGATATTTAGGATGTTTTTATTGGGATAAATCACAGATAATCACAATTATGGATATTTAGGATATTTTTATTGGGATAAATCCCAGATAATCACAATTATGGATATTTGGGATATTTTTATTGGGATAAATCCCTGATAATCACAATTATGGATATTTGGGATGTTTTTATTGGGATAAATCCCTGATAATCACAATTATGGATATTTAGGATGTTTTTATTGGGATAAATCCCAGATAATCACAATTGTAGATATTTAGGATATTTATATTGGGATAAATCCCTGATAATCACAATTATGGATATTTAGGATGTTTTATTGGGATAAATCCCTGATAATCACAATTATGGATATTTAGGATATTTGTATTGGGATAAATCCCAGATAATCACAACTGTGGATATTTGGGATGTTTTTATTGGGATAAATCCCAGATAATCACAACTGTGGATATTTGGGATGTTTTTATTGGAATGAATCCCTGATAATCACAATTATGGATATTTGGGATGTTTTCATTGGGATGAATCCCAGATAATCACAATTATGGATATTTGGGATGTTTTCGTTGGGATAAATGCCTGATAATCACAATTATGGATATTTGGGATGTTTTTATTGGGATAAATCCCAGATAATCACAATTATGGATATTTAGGATATTTTTATTGGGATAAATCCCAGATAATCACAATTATGGATATTTAGGATATTTATATTGGGATAAATCCCTGATAATCACAATTATGGATATTTGGGATGTTTTTTATTGGGATAAATCCCTGATAATTACAAGTATGGATATTTGTGATGTTTTTATTGGGATGAATCCCAGATAATCACAATTATGGATATTTGGGATGTTTTCATTGGGATGAATCCCTGATAATCACAATTATGGATATTTGGGATGTTTTTATTGGGATGAATCCCTGATAATCACAATTATGGATATTTAGGATATTTATATTGGGATGAATCTCAGATAATCACAATTATGGATATTTGGGATGTTTTTATTGGGATGAATCCCAGATAATCACAATTATGGATAATTAGGATGTTTTTATTGGGATAAATCCCTGATAATCACAATTATGGATAGTTGGGATGTTTTCATTGGAATAAATGCCTGATAATCACAATTATGGATACTTGGGATGTTTTCATTGGGATGAATCCCAGATAATCACAATTATGGATATTTGGGATGTTTTTATTGGGATAAATCCCTGATAATCACAATTATGGATATTTGGGATGTTTTTATTGGGATAAATCCCAGATAATTACAATTATGGATATTTAGGATATTTTTATTGGGATAAATCCCAGATAATCACAATTATGGATATTTACGATGTTTTTATTGGGATAAATCCCTGATAATCACAATTATGGATATTTAGGATGTTTTATTGGGATAAATCCCTGATAATCACAATTATGGATATTTAGGATATTTGTATTGGGATAAATCCCAGATAATCACAATTGTGGATATTTGGGATGTTTTTATTGGGATAAATCCCTGATAATCACAATTATGGATAGTTGGGATGTTTTCATTGGAATAAATGCCTGATAATCACAATTATGGATACTTGGGATGTTTTCATTGGGATGAATCCCAGATAATCACAATTATGGATATTTGGGATGTTTTTATTGGGATAAATCCCTGATAATCACAATTATGGATATTTGGGATGTTTTTATTGGGATAAATCCCAGATAATTACAATTATGGATATTTAGGATATTTTTATTGGGATAAATCCCAGATAATCACAATTATGGATATTTACGATGTTTTTATTGGGATAAATCCCTGATAATCACAATTATGGATATTTAGGATGTTTTATTGGGATAAATCCCTGATAATCACAATTATGGATATTTAGGATATTTGTATTGGGATAAATCCCAGATAATCACAATTGTGGATATTTGGGATGTTTTTATTGGGATAAATCCCAGATAATCACAATTGTGGATATTTGGGATGTTTTTATTGGGATAAGTCCCTGATAATCACAATTAGGATATTTGGGATGTTTTCATTGGGATAAGTCCCAGATAATCACAATTATGGATATTTGGGATGTTTTCATTGGGATAAGTCCCTGATAATCACAATTATGGATATTTGGGATGTTTTCATTGGGATAAATCCCTGATAATCACAATTATGGATATTTGGGATGTTTTCATTGGGATGAATCCCAGATAATCACAATTATGGATATTTGGGATGTTTTTTATTGGGATGAATCCCTGATAATCACAATTATGGATATTTGGGATGTTTTTATTGGGATGAATCCCAGATAATCACAATTATGGATATTTGGGATGTTTTTATTGGGATGAATCCCAGATTATCACAATTATGGATATTTAGGATGTTTTTATTGGGATGAATCCCTGATAATCACAATTATGGATATTTGGGATGTTTTTATTGGGATAAATCCCAGATTATCACAATTATGGATATTTGGGATGTTTTCATTGGGATAAATCCCAGATAATCACAATTATGGATATTTGGGATGTTTTTATTGGGATAAATCCCAGATAATCACAATTATGGATATTTAGGATGCTTTCATTGGGATAAATCCCAGATAATCACAATTATGGATATTTAGGATGTTTTCATTGGGATAAATCCCAGATAATCACAATTATGGATATTTAGGATGTTTTCATTGGGATAAATCCCAGATAATCACAATTATGGATATTTGGGATGTTTTTATTGGGATGAATCCCTGATAATCACAATTATGGATATTTGGGATGTTTTTATTGGGATGAATCCCAGATAATCCCAATTGTGGATATTTTGGGATGAGTTCCACATCCTGCCTGAGCCTCCCACCCCTCCACACTGGGATCGGAACCCAAGGTCGGCGGCCTGGGTTTCCGGGCCGGGCCCCTATCAGGGGACGGACCCCGGCGACGTAGGGGGAGGGCGCGAGGGGAGCGGTGCACCCAGCGGCCGGCAGGGTCCGTCCCCGCCCACGACTCAAGCCGCCCCACCACTTCCGGTCGGCGCGCTCCGCCGGAAGTGCCTTTGTGCTTTTTCAGGGAGGGCGGGGGGGGGGGGGGAGAGAGAGAGCCAGCCCAGAGGAGGAGGGGGCGGGGTCAGGCCCTGAACCGGAAGTGGCTGCCTGGGACTGGCTGAGGGGGCCATCAGAAGGAGCTGCAGCCACCCACACAAACACACACACACAAACTCCCAGGCCATACAAAAGGTAAGTTCTCGTGACTAAAAGGGACGAAAGCACCTCCAAATGCAGACAGAGGAGGGGAGGGGAGGGGAGGGAGGGAGGGATGGAGGAGGGGGGGGGGGGTGTTTCTCCTCCAGCTGGCAGCCTGTGGGGCAGGTAGAGAGAGGGAGCAGCAATGCAGAGATTAAAATGCAACCCAAAGATGTCAAAATATCTCAACTGCAATGATCAGGGATTAATATCAGTGCAAATGTTAACATATAAATAGCTGCAAATATATCAACTGCAATGATCAGGGATTAATATCAGTGCAAATGTTAACATATAAATATCTACAAATATCTCAACAGCAATAATCAGGGATTAATATCAGTGCAAATGTTAAAATATAAATATCTGCAAATATATCAACTGCAATAATTAGGGATTAATATCAGTGCAAATGTTAACATATAAATATCTACAAATATATCAACTGCAATAATCAGGGATTAATATCAGTGCAAATGTTAACATATAAATATCTACAAATATATCAACTGCAATAATCAGGGATTAATATCAGTGCAAATGTTAACATATAAATATCTGCAAATATATCAACTGCAATAATCAGGGATTAATATCAGTGCAAATGTTAACATAGAAATATCTGCAAATATATCAACTGCAGTAATCAGGGATTAATATCAGTGCAAATGTTAACATATAAATATCTGCAAATATATCAGCTGCAATAATCAGGGATTAATATCAGTGCAAATGTTAACATATAAATATCTGCAAATATATCAACTGCAATAATCAGGGATTAATATCAGTGCAAATGTTAACATAGAAATATCTGCAAATATATCAACTGCAGTAATCAGGGATTAATATCAGTGCAAATGTTAACATATAAATATCTGCAAATATATCAGCTGCAATAATCAGGGATTAATATCAGTGCAAATGTTAACATATAAATATCTGCAAATATATCAACTGTAATGATCAGGGATTAATATCAGTGCAAATGTTAAAGTATAAATATCTGCAAATATATCAACTGCATTGATCAGGGAGTAATAGTGCAAATGTTAACATATAAATATCTGCAAATATATCAGCTGCAATAATCTTGGATTAATATCAGTGCAATTGTTAACATATAATTATCTGCAAATATATCAACTGCAATAATCAGCGATTAATATCTGTGCAAATGTTTAAATATAAATATCTGCACATATATGAACTGCAATAATCTGGGATTAATTTCAGTGCAAATGTTAACATATAATTATCTGCAAATATATCAACTGTAATAATCTTGGATTAATATCAGTGCAATTGTTAACATATAATTATCTGCAAATATATCAACTGCAATGATCAGTGATTAATATCAGTGCAAATGTTAACATATAAATTTCTGCAAATATCTCAACTGCAATGATCAGGGATTAATATCAGTGCAAATGTTAAAATAAAAATAGCTGCAAAATATATCAACTGCAATAATCAGGGATTAATATCAGTGCAAATGTTAATATATAAATATCTGCAAATATATCAAATGTAAGAATCAGGGATTAATATCAGTGCAGATGTTAAAATATAAATACCAGCAAATATATCAAATGTCAAAACATAATTATCTGCAAATATATCAACTGCAATAATCAGGGATTTATCAGTGCAAATGTTAACATATGAATATCTTCAAATATATCAACTGCAATGATCAGGGATTAATATCATTGCAAATATTAACATATAAGTATCTGCAAAATATATCAACTGCAGCAATCGGATTAATATCAGTGCAGATGTTAAAATATAAATATTTGCGAATATATCAAATGTTAACATATAAATATCTACAAATATATCAACTGCAATGATCAGGAATTAATATCCATGCAAATGTTAAAATATAAATATCTGCAAATATATCAACTGCAATAATCAGGGATTAATATCCGTGCAAATGTTAACGTATAAATATCTGCAAAATATCTCAACTGCAGTAATCAGGGATTAATATCAGTGCAAATGTTAAAATATAAATATCTCCAAATGTATCAACTGCAATAATCAGGAATTAATATCAGTGCAAATGTTAACATATAAATATCTACAAATATATCAACTGCAATGATCAGGGATTAATATCAGTGCAAATTTTAACATATAATTATCTACAAATATTTCAACTGCAATGATCAGGGATTAATATCAGTGCAGATGTTAAAATATAAATATTTGCAAATATATCAAATGTGAAAATATAAATATCTGCAAATATATCAACAGCACTGATCAGGGATTTTTATCAGTGCAAATGTTAACATATAAATATCTGCAAATATATCAGCTGCAATAATCAGAGTGTAATATCAGTGCAAATGTTAACATATAAATATCTGCAAATATATCAACTGCAATAATCAGGGATTAATATCAGTGCAAATGTAAACATACAAATAGCTGCAAATTTATCAACAGCAATAATCAGGGATTAATATCCGTGCAAATGTTAACGTATAAATATCTGCAAAATATCTCAACTGCAGTAATCAGGGATTAATATCAGTGCATATGTTAACATATAAATATCTACAAATATATCAACTGCAATGATCAGGGATTAATATCAGTGCAAATTTTAACATATAAATATCTACAAATATTTCAACTGCACTGATCAGGGATTAATATCAGTGCAGATGTTAAAATATAAGTATCTGCAAGTATATCAAATGTGAAAATATAAATATCTGCAAATATATCAACTGCAATGATCAGGGATTTATATCAGTGCAAATGTTAACATATAAATATCTGCAAATATATCAGCTGCAATAATCAGCAATTAATATCAGTGCAAATGTTAACATATCAATACCTGCAAATATATCAACTGCAATAATCAGGGATTAATATCAGTGCAGATTTTAAAATATAAATACCAGCAAATATATCAAATGTCAAAACATAATTACCTGCAAATATATCAACTGCAATGATCAGGGATTAATATCAGTGCAAATGTTAACATATGAATATCTTCAAATATATCAACTGCAATGATCAGGGATTAATATCATTGCAAATAGTAACATATAAGTATCTGCAAAGTATATCAACTGCAGCAATCGGATTAATATCAGTGCAGATGTTAAAATATAAATATTTGCGAATATATCAAATGTTAATATTTAAATATCTGCAAATATATCACCAGCAATGGTCATGGATTCGTATCAGTGCAAATGTTACCATATAAATATCTACAAATATATCAACTGCAATGATCAGGGATTAATATCAGTGCAAATGTTAACATATAAATATCTGCAAATATATCAACTGCAATAATCAGAGTGTAATATCAGTGCAAATGTTAACATATAAATATCTGCAAATATATCAACTGCAATAATCAGGGATTAATATCAGTGCAAATGTTAAAATATAAATATCTGCAAATATATCAAATGTAATAATCAGGGATTAATGTCAGTGGATATGTTAACATAAAAATATCTGCAAATATATCAACTGCAATAATCAGGGATTAATATCAGTGCAAATGTTAACATAAATATCTGCAAAATATATCAACAGCAATAATCAGGGATTAATATCAGTGCAAATGTAAACATATAAATATCTACAAATATATCAACTGCAATGATCAGGGATTAATATCAGTGCAAATTTTAACATATAAGTATCTACAAATATTTCAACTTCAATGATCAGGGATTAATATCAGTGCAGATGTTAAAATATAAATATCTGCAAATATATCAAAGGTGAAAATATAAATATCTGCAAATATATCAACTGCAATGATCAGGGATTTATATCAGTGCAAATGTTAACATATAAATATCTGCAAATATATCAGCTGCAATAATCAGCGATTAATATCAGTGCAAATATTAACATATAAATATCCGCAAATATATCAACTGCAATAATCAGGGATTAATATCAGTGCAAATGTAAACATATAAATAGCTGCAAATATATCAACTGCAATGATCAGGGATTAATATCAGTGCCAATGTTAACATATAAATATCTGCAAATATATCAACTGCAATAATCAGGGATTAATATCAGTGCAAATGTTAACATATAAATATCTGCAAATATATCAACTGCAATAATCAGGGATTAATATCAGTGCAGATGTTAAAATATAAATACCAGCAAATATATCAAATGTCAAAACATAATTATCTGCAAATATATCAACTGCAATAATCAGGGATTTTTCAGTGCAAATGTTAACATATCTTCAAATATATCAACTGCAATGATCAGGGATTAATATCATTGCAAATATTAACATATAAGTATCTGCAAAATATATCAACTGCAGCAATCGGATTAATATCAGTGCAGATGTTAAAACATAAATATTTGCGAATATATCAAATGTTAATATATAAATATCTGCAAATATATCACCTGCAATGGTCATGGATTCGTATCAGTGCAAATGTTACCATATGAATATCTACAAATATATCAACTGCAATGATCAGGGATTAATATCAGTGCAAATGTTAAATATAAATATCTGCAAATATATCAAATGTTAAAATATAAATATCTGCCAATATATCAACTGCAATGAACGGGGATTAATATCAGTGCAAATATTAACATATAAGTATCTGCAAAATATATCAACTGCAATGATCAGGGATTAATATCAGTGCAAATGTTAAAATAGAAATATCTGCAAATATATCAACTGCAATGATCAGGGATTAATATCAGTGCAAATGTTAAAATATAAATATCTGCAAATATATCAACTGCAATAATCAGGTATTAATATATGTGCAAATGTTAACATATCAATACCTGCAAATATATCAACTGCAATAATCAGGGATTAATATCAGTGCAAATGTTAACATGTAAATAGCTGCAAATATATCACCCGCAATAATAATGGATTAATATCAGTGCAAATGTTAAAATATCAATATCTGCAAATATATCAAGGACAGTAATCAGGGATTAATATCAGTGCAAATGTTAACATAGAAATATCTGCAAAATATATCAACTGCTGTAGTCAGGGATTAATAACAGTGCAGATGTTAAAATATAAACATCTCAAATATATCAACTGCAATGATCAGGGATTAATATCAATGCAAATGTTAAAATATAAATATCTGCAAGATGTATCAACTGTATAATTATCAGGTATTAGTATAACTGCAGATGTTAAAATATAAATATCTGCAAATATATCAACTGCAATAATCAGGGTTAATATCAGGGCAAATGTTAACATATAAATATCTGCAAATATATCAACTGCAATAATCAGGAATTAATATCAGTGCAAATGTTTTAATATAAATATCTGCATATATATCATTTGCAATAATCAGGGATTAATAGTGCAAATGTTAACATATAAATATCTGCAAAGATATCAACTGCAATAATCAGGGATTAATATCATTGCAAATGTTAAAATATAAATACCTGCAAATATATCAACTGCAATGATCAGGAATTAATATCAGTGCAAATGTAAACATATAAATAGCTGCAAATATATCAACTGCAATCATCAGGGATTAATATCAGTGCAGATGTTAAAATATAAATACCAGCAAATATATCAAATGTCAAAACATAATTATCTGTAAATATATCAACTGCAATAATCAGGGATTTATCAGTGCAAATGTTAACATATAAATATCTTCAAATATATCAACTGCAATGATCAGGGATTAATATCATTGCAAATGTTAAAATATAAATACCTGCAAATATATCAACTGCAATGATCAGGGATTAATATCAGTGCAAATGTTAGCATATAAATATCTGCAAATATATCAAATGTTATAATCAGGGATCAATGTCAGTTCAAATGTTAAAATATAAATACCTGCAAATATATCAACTGCAAAAATCAGGCAATAATATCAGTGCAAATGTTAACATATAAATATCTGCAAATATATCAACAGCAATAATCAGGGTTTAATATCAGTGCAAATGTTAACGTATAATTATCTGCAGATATATCAACTGCAATAATCAGAGATTAATATCAGTGCAAATGTTAACATATAAATATCTGCAAATATATCAACTGCAATAATCAGAGTGTAATATCAGTGCAAATGTTAACATATAAATATCTGCAAATATATCAAATGTAATAATCAGCAATTAATATCAGTGCAAATGTTAACATAAAAATATCTGCAAATATATCAACTGCAATAATCAGGGATTAATATCAGTGCAAATGTTAACATAAATATCTGCAAAATATATCAACAGCAATAATCAGGGATTAATATCAGTGCAAATGTAAACATATAAATATCTCCAAATGTATCAACTGCAATAATCAGGAATTAATATCAGTGCAAATGTTTTAATATAAATATCTGCATATATATCATTTGCAATAATCAGGGATTAATAGTGCAAATGTTAACATATAAATATCTGCAAAGATATCAACTGCAATAATCAGGGATTAATATCATTGCAAATGTTAAAATATAAATACCTGCAAATATATCAACTGCAATGATCAGGAATTAATATCAGTGCAAATGTAAACATATATATAGCTGCAAATATATCAACTGCAATCATCAGGGATTAATATCAGTGCAGATGTTAAAATATAAATACCAGCAAATATATCAAATGTCAAAACATAATTATCTGTAAATATATCAACTGCAATAATCAGGGATTTATCAGTGCAAATGTTAACATATAAATATCTTCAAATATATCAACTGCAATGATCAGGGATTAATATCATTGCAAATATTAACATATAAGTATCTGCAAAATATATCAACTGCAGCAATCGGATTAATATCAGTGCAAATGTTAAAATATAAATATTTGCGAATATATCAAATGTTAATATATAAATATCTGCAAATATATCAACTGCAATGATCAGTGATTAATATCAGTGCAAATGTTTAAATATAAATATCTGCAAATATATCACCTGCAATAGTCATGGATTGGTATCAGTGCAAATGTTACCATATAAATATCTACAAATATATCAACTGCAATGATCAGGGATTAATATCAGTGCAAATGTTAAAATATGAATATCTGCAAATATATCAAATGTTAAAATATAAATATCTGCCAATATATCAACTGCAATGATCATGGATTTATGTCAGTTCAAATGTTAACATATAAATATCTGCAAATATCAAGGCAGTAATCAGGGATTAATATCAGTGCAAATGTTAACATATAAATATCTGCAAATATATCAACTGCAATAATCAGGTATTAATATATGTGCAAATGTTAACATATCAATAGCTGCAAATATATCAACTGCAATAATCAGGGATTAATATCAGTGCAAATGTTAACATGTAAATAGCTGCAAATATATCACCTGCAATAATAATGGATTAATATCAGTGCAAATGTTAAAATATAAATATCTGCAAATATATCAAGGCAGTAATCAGGGATTAATATCAGTGCAAATGTTAACATAGAAATATCTGCAAAATATATCAACTGCTGTAGTCAGGGATTAATAACAGTGCAGATGTTAAAATATAAACATCTCAAATATATCAACTGCAATAATCACTGATTAATTTCAGTGCAAATGTTAAAATATAAATATCTGCAAGATGTATCAACTGCATAATTATCAGGTATTAGTATAACTGCAGATGTTAAAATATAAATATCTGCAAATATATCAACTGCAATAATCAGGGTTAATATCAGGGCAAATGTTAACATATAAATATCTGCAAATATATCAACTACAATAATCAGGGATTAATATCAATGCAAATGTTAAAATATAAATTCCTGCAAATATATCAACTGCAATGATCAGGGATTAATATCAATGCAAATGTTAACATATAAATATCTGCAAATATATCAACTGCAATAATCAGGTATTAATATATGTGCAAATGTTAACATATCAATACCTGCAAATATATCAACTGCAATAATCAGGGATTAATATCAGTGCAAATGTTAACATGTAAATAGCTGCAAATATATCACCTGCAATAATAATGGATTAATATCAGTGCAAATGTTGAAATATAAATATCTGCAAATATATCAAGGCAGTAATCAGGGATTAATATCAGTGCAAATGTTAACATAGAAATATCTGCAAAATATATCAACTGCTGTAGTCAGGGATTAATAACAGTGCAGATGTTAAAATATAAACATCTCAAATATATCAACTGCAATAATCACTGATTAATTTCAGTGCAAATGTTAAAATCTAAATATCTGCAAGATGTATCAACTGCATAATTATCAGGTATTAGTATAACTGCAGATGTTAAAATATAAATATCTGCAAATATATCAACTGCAATAATCAGGGTTAATATCAGGGCAAATGTTAACATATAAATATCTGCAAATATATCAACTACAATAATCAGGGATTAATATCAATGCAAATGTTAAAATATAAATTCCTGCAAATATATCAACTGCAATGATCAGGGATTAATATCAATGCAAATGTTAAAATATAAATATCTGCAAAAATAGCAACTGCAATAATCAGGGATTAATATCAGTGCAAATGTTAACATATAAATATCTGCAATAATATCAACTGCAATGATCAGGGATTAATATCAGTGGAAATATTAACATATAAATATCTGCAAAATATATCAACTGCAGTAATCAGGGATTAATATCAGTGCAAATATTAACATATAAATATCTGCAAAATATATCAACTGCAGTAATGAGGGATTAATATCAGTGCAAATGTTAAAATATATATATCTGCAAAATATATCAACTACAATAATCAGGGATTAATATCCATCCAAATGTTAACATATAAATATCTACAAATATATCATTTGCAATAATCAGTGATGAATATCAGTGCAAATGTTAACATACAAATATCTGCAAATATATCAACTGCAATGATCAGTGATTAATATCAGTGCAAATGTTTTAATATAAATATCTGCATATATATCATTTGCAATAATCAGGGATTAATAGTGCAAATGTTTAGATATAAATATCTGCAAATATATCAACTGCAATGATCATGGATTTATATCAGTGCAAATGTTAACATGTAAATATCTGCAAATATCTCAAATGGTAAAATAAAAATAACTGCAAATATATCAACTGCAATGACTTAGATTTATATCACTGCAAATGTTAAAATATAAATATCTGCAAATATATCAAATGTAATAATCAGGGATTAATGTCAGTGGATATGTTAACATAAAAATATCTGCAAATATATCAACTGCAATAATCAGGGATTAATATCAGTGCAAATGTTAACATAAATATCTGCAAAATATATCAACAGCAATAATCAGGGATTAATATCAGTGCAAATGTAAACATATAAATATCTACAAATATATCAACTGCAATGATCAGGGATTAATATCAGTGCAAATTTTAACATATAAGTATCTACAAATATTTCAACTTCAATGATCAGGGATTAATATCAGTGCAGATGTTAAAATATAAATATCTGCAAATATATCAAAGGTGAAAATATAAATATCTGCAAATATATCAACTGCAATGATCAGGGATTTATATCAGTGCAAATGTTAACATATAAATATCTGCAAATATATCAGCTGCAATAATCAGCGATTAATATCAGTGCAAATATTAACATATAAATATCCGCAAATATATCAACTGCAATAATCAGGGATTAATATCAGTGCAAATGTAAACATATAAATAGCTGCAAATATATCAACTGCAATGATCAGGGATTAATATCAGTGCCAATGTTAACATATAAATATCTGCAAATATATCAACTGCAATAATCAGGGATTAATATCAGTGCAAATGTTAACATATAAATATCTGCAAATATATCAACTGCAATAATCAGGGATTAATATCAGTGCAGATGTTAAAATATAAATACCAGCAAATATATCAAATGTCAAAACATAATTATCTGCAAATATATCAACTGCAATAATCAGGGATTTTTCAGTGCAAATGTTAACATATCTTCAAATATATCAACTGCAATGATCAGGGATTAATATCATTGCAAATATTAACATATAAGTATCTGCAAAATATATCAACTGCAGCAATCGGATTAATATCAGTGCAGATGTTAAAACATAAATATTTGCGAATATATCAAATGTTAATATATAAATATCTGCAAATATATCACCTGCAATGGTCATGGATTCGTATCAGTGCAAATGTTACCATATGAATATCTACAAATATATCAACTGCAATGATCAGGGATTAATATCAGTGCAAATGTTAAATATAAATATCTGCAAATATATCAAATGTTAAAATATAAATATCTGCCAATATATCAACTGCAATGAACGGGGATTAATATCAGTGCAAATATTAACATATAAGTATCTGCAAAATATATCAACTGCAATGATCAGGGATTAATATCAGTGCAAATGTTAAAATAGAAATATCTGCAAATATATCAACTGCAATGATCAGGGATTAATATCAGTGCAAATGTTAAAATATAAATATCTGCAAATATATCAACTGCAATAATCAGGTATTAATATATGTGCAAATGTTAACATATCAATACCTGCAAATATATCAACTGCAATAATCAGGGATTAATATCAGTGCAAATGTTAACATGTAAATAGCTGCAAATATATCACCCGCAATAATAATGGATTAATATCAGTGCAAATGTTAAAATATCAATATCTGCAAATATATCAAGGACAGTAATCAGGGATTAATATCAGTGCAAATGTTAACATAGAAATATCTGCAAAATATATCAACTGCTGTAGTCAGGGATTAATAACAGTGCAGATGTTAAAATATAAACATCTCAAATATATCAACTGCAATGATCAGGGATTAATATCAATGCAAATGTTAAAATATAAATATCTGCAAGATGTATCAACTGTATAATTATCAGGTATTAGTATAACTGCAGATGTTAAAATATAAATATCTGCAAATATATCAACTGCAATAATCAGGGTTAATATCAGGGCAAATGTTAACATATAAATATCTGCAAATATATCAACTGCAATAATCAGGAATTAATATCAGTGCAAATGTTTTAATATAAATATCTGCATATATATCATTTGCAATAATCAGGGATTAATAGTGCAAATGTTAACATATAAATATCTGCAAAGATATCAACTGCAATAATCAGGGATTAATATCATTGCAAATGTTAAAATATAAATACCTGCAAATATATCAACTGCAATGATCAGGAATTAATATCAGTGCAAATGTAAACATATAAATAGCTGCAAATATATCAACTGCAATCATCAGGGATTAATATCAGTGCAGATGTTAAAATATAAATACCAGCAAATATATCAAATGTCAAAACATAATTATCTGTAAATATATCAACTGCAATAATCAGGGATTTATCAGTGCAAATGTTAACATATAAATATCTTCAAATATATCAACTGCAATGATCAGGGATTAATATCATTGCAAATGTTAAAATATAAATACCTGCAAATATATCAACTGCAATGATCAGGGATTAATATCAGTGCAAATGTTAGCATATAAATATCTGCAAATATATCAAATGTTATAATCAGGGATCAATGTCAGTTCAAATGTTAAAATATAAATACCTGCAAATATATCAACTGCAAAAATCAGGCAATAATATCAGTGCAAATGTTAACATATAAATATCTGCAAATATATCAACAGCAATAATCAGGGTTTAATATCAGTGCAAATGTTAACGTATAATTATCTGCAGATATATCAACTGCAATAATCAGAGATTAATATCAGTGCAAATGTTAACATATAAATATCTGCAAATATATCAACTGCAATAATCAGAGTGTAATATCAGTGCAAATGTTAACATATAAATATCTGCAAATATATCAAATGTAATAATCAGCAATTAATATCAGTGCAAATGTTAACATAAAAATATCTGCAAATATATCAACTGCAATAATCAGGGATTAATATCAGTGCAAATGTTAACATAAATATCTGCAAAATATATCAACAGCAATAATCAGGGATTAATATCAGTGCAAATGTAAACATATAAATATCTCCAAATGTATCAACTGCAATAATCAGGAATTAATATCAGTGCAAATGTTTTAATATAAATATCTGCATATATATCATTTGCAATAATCAGGGATTAATAGTGCAAATGTTAACATATAAATATCTGCAAAGATATCAACTGCAATAATCAGGGATTAATATCATTGCAAATGTTAAAATATAAATACCTGCAAATATATCAACTGCAATGATCAGGAATTAATATCAGTGCAAATGTAAACATATATATAGCTGCAAATATATCAACTGCAATCATCAGGGATTAATATCAGTGCAGATGTTAAAATATAAATACCAGCAAATATATCAAATGTCAAAACATAATTATCTGTAAATATATCAACTGCAATAATCAGGGATTTATCAGTGCAAATGTTAACATATAAATATCTTCAAATATATCAACTGCAATGATCAGGGATTAATATCATTGCAAATATTAACATATAAGTATCTGCAAAATATATCAACTGCAGCAATCGGATTAATATCAGTGCAAATGTTAAAATATAAATATTTGCGAATATATCAAATGTTAATATATAAATATCTGCAAATATATCAACTGCAATGATCAGTGATTAATATCAGTGCAAATGTTTAAATATAAATATCTGCAAATATATCACCTGCAATAGTCATGGATTGGTATCAGTGCAAATGTTACCATATAAATATCTACAAATATATCAACTGCAATGATCAGGGATTAATATCAGTGCAAATGTTAAAATATGAATATCTGCAAATATATCAAATGTTAAAATATAAATATCTGCCAATATATCAACTGCAATGATCATGGATTTATGTCAGTTCAAATGTTAACATATAAATATCTGCAAATATCAAGGCAGTAATCAGGGATTAATATCAGTGCAAATGTTAACATATAAATATCTGCAAATATATCAACTGCAATAATCAGGTATTAATATATGTGCAAATGTTAACATATCAATAGCTGCAAATATATCAACTGCAATAATCAGGGATTAATATCAGTGCAAATGTTAACATGTAAATAGCTGCAAATATATCACCTGCAATAATAATGGATTAATATCAGTGCAAATGTTAAAATATAAATATCTGCAAATATATCAAGGCAGTAATCAGGGATTAATATCAGTGCAAATGTTAACATAGAAATATCTGCAAAATATATCAACTGCTGTAGTCAGGGATTAATAACAGTGCAGATGTTAAAATATAAACATCTCAAATATATCAACTGCAATAATCACTGATTAATTTCAGTGCAAATGTTAAAATATAAATATCTGCAAGATGTATCAACTGCATAATTATCAGGTATTAGTATAACTGCAGATGTTAAAATATAAATATCTGCAAATATATCAACTGCAATAATCAGGGTTAATATCAGGGCAAATGTTAACATATAAATATCTGCAAATATATCAACTACAATAATCAGGGATTAATATCAATGCAAATGTTAAAATATAAATTCCTGCAAATATATCAACTGCAATGATCAGGGATTAATATCAATGCAAATGTTAACATATAAATATCTGCAAATATATCAACTGCAATAATCAGGTATTAATATATGTGCAAATGTTAACATATCAATACCTGCAAATATATCAACTGCAATAATCAGGGATTAATATCAGTGCAAATGTTAACATGTAAATAGCTGCAAATATATCACCTGCAATAATAATGGATTAATATCAGTGCAAATGTTGAAATATAAATATCTGCAAATATATCAAGGCAGTAATCAGGGATTAATATCAGTGCAAATGTTAACATAGAAATATCTGCAAAATATATCAACTGCTGTAGTCAGGGATTAATAACAGTGCAGATGTTAAAATATAAACATCTCAAATATATCAACTGCAATAATCACTGATTAATTTCAGTGCAAATGTTAAAATCTAAATATCTGCAAGATGTATCAACTGCATAATTATCAGGTATTAGTATAACTGCAGATGTTAAAATATAAATATCTGCAAATATATCAACTGCAATAATCAGGGTTAATATCAGGGCAAATGTTAACATATAAATATCTGCAAATATATCAACTACAATAATCAGGGATTAATATCAATGCAAATGTTAAAATATAAATTCCTGCAAATATATCAACTGCAATGATCAGGGATTAATATCAATGCAAATGTTAAAATATAAATATCTGCAAAAATAGCAACTGCAATAATCAGGGATTAATATCAGTGCAAATGTTAACATATAAATATCTGCAATAATATCAACTGCAATGATCAGGGATTAATATCAGTGGAAATATTAACATATAAATATCTGCAAAATATATCAACTGCAGTAATCAGGGATTAATATCAGTGCAAATATTAACATATAAATATCTGCAAAATATATCAACTGCAGTAATGAGGGATTAATATCAGTGCAAATGTTAAAATATATATATCTGCAAAATATATCAACTACAATAATCAGGGATTAATATCCATCCAAATGTTAACATATAAATATCTACAAATATATCATTTGCAATAATCAGTGATGAATATCAGTGCAAATGTTAACATACAAATATCTGCAAATATATCAACTGCAATGATCAGTGATTAATATCAGTGCAAATGTTTTAATATAAATATCTGCATATATATCATTTGCAATAATCAGGGATTAATAGTGCAAATGTTTAGATATAAATATCTGCAAATATATCAACTGCAATGATCATGGATTTATATCAGTGCAAATGTTAACATGTAAATATCTGCAAATATCTCAAATGGTAAAATAAAAATAACTGCAAATATATCAACTGCAATGACTTAGATTTATATCACTGCAAATGTTAAAATAGAAATATCTGCAAATATATCAACTGCAATAATCAGAGATTAATATCAGTGCAAATATTAACATATAAGTATCTGCAAAATATATCAACTGAAGTAATCAGGGATTAATATCAGTGCAGATGTTAAAATATAAATATCTGCAAATATATCATATGTTAAAATATAAATACCTGCAAATATATCAACTGCAATGAACAAAGATTAATATCAGTGCAAATGTTAACATATAAATATCTGCAAATATATCAACTGCAATGATCATGGATTTATATCAGTGGAAATGTTAACATATAAATATCTGCATATATATCAACTGTAATGATCAGGGATTAATATCAGTGTAAATGTTAACATATAAATATCTACAAATATATCAACTGCAATAATCAGGGATTTATATCAGTGCCAATGTTAACATATAGATACCTGCAAATATATCAAATGTTAAAATAAAAATATCTGCAAATATATCAACTGCAATGATCATGGATTTATCAGAGCAAATGTTAAAATATAAATAGCTGCATATATATCAACAGCAATAATCGGATTAATATCAGTGCAAATGTTAACATATAAATATCTACAAATATATCAACTGCAATAATCAGGGATTAATATCAGTGCAAATGTTAAAATATAAATATCTGCAAAATATATCAACTGCAATAATCAGGGATTTATCAGTGCAAATGTTAACATATGAATATCTTCAAATATATCAACTGCAATGATCAGGGATTAATATCATTGCAAATATTAACATGTAAGTATCTGCAAAATATATCAACTGCAGTAATCAGGGATTAATATCAGTGCAGATGTTACTATATATATCTGCAAAATATATCAACTACAATAATCAGGGATTAATATCCATCCAAATGTTAACATATAAATATCTGCAAATATATCATTTGCAATAATCAGTGATGAATATCAGTGCAAATATTAACATATAAATATATGCAAAATATATCAACTGCAGTAATCAGGGATTAATATCAGTGCAGATGTTAAAATATAAATATCTGCAAATATATCAACTGCAATAATCAGGGATTAATATCAGTGCAAATGTAAACATATAAATATCTCCAAATGTATCAACTGCAATAATCAGGAATTAATATCAGTGCAAATGTTAACATATAAACATCTGCAAAATATATCAACTGCAATAATCAGGGATTAATATCAGTGCATATGTTAACATATGAATATCTACAAATACATCAACTGCAATGATCAGGGATTAATATCAGTGCAAATTTTAACATATAAATATCTACAAATATTTCAACTGCAATGATCAGGGATTAATATCAGTGCAGATGTTAAAATATAAATATCTGCAAATATATCAAATGTGAAAATATAAATATCTGCAAATATATCAACTGCAATGATCAGGGATTTATATCAGTGCAAATGTTAACATATAAATATCTGCAAATATATCAGCTGCAATAATCAGCGATTAATATCAGTGCAAATGTTAACATATCAATACCTGCAAATATATCAACTGCAATAATCAGGGATTAATATCAGTGCAAATGTTAACATATAAATAGCTGCAAATATATCAACTGCAATAATAATGGATTAATATCAGTGCAAATGTAAACATATACATAGCTGCAAATATATCAACTGCAATCATCAGTGATTAATATCAGTGCAGATGTTAAAATATAAATACCAGCAAATATATCAAATGTCAAAACATAATTATCTGCAAATATATCAACTGCAATAATCAGGGATTTATCAGTGCAAATGTTAACATATGAATATCTTCAAATATATCAACTGCAATGATCAGGGATTAATATCATTGCAAATATTAACATATAAGTATCTGCAAAATATATCAACTGCAGCAATCGGATTAATATCAGTGCAGATGTTAAAATATAAATATTTGCGAATATATCAAATGTTAATATATAAATATCTGCAAATATATCAACTGCAATAATCAGGGATTTATATCAGTGCCAATGTTAACATATAGATACCTGCAAATATATCAAATGTTAAAATAAAAATATCTGCAAATATATCAACTGCAATAATCAGGGATTAATATCAGTGCAACTGTTAAAATATTAATATCTGCTAGTATGTCAACAGCAATAATCAGGGATTAATATCAGTGCAAATGTTAAAATATAAATATCTGCTTATATATCAACTGCAATAATCAGGGATTAATATCAGTGCAAATATTAATATATAATTATCTGCAAATATATGAACTGCAATAATCAGGGATTAATATCAGTGCCGATGTTAATATATAAATAACTGCAAATATATCAACTGCAATGATCAGGGATTAATATCAGGGCAAATATTAACATATAAATATCTGCAAATTTATCAACTGCAATAATCAGGGATCAATATCAGTGCAAATGTTAAAATATAAATATCTGCAAATATATCAACTGCAGTAATCAGGGATTAATATCAGTGCAAATATTAACGTACAAGTATCTGCAAAATATATCAACTGCAGTAATCAGGGATTAATATCAGTGCAGATGTTAAAATATAAATATCTGCAAATATATCAAAAGTTAAAATATAAATATCTGCAAATATATCAACTGCAATAATCAGGGATTAATATCAGTGCAAATATTAACATATAAGTATCTGCAAAATGTATCAACTGCAGTAATCAGGGATTAATATCAGTGCAGATGTTAAAATATAAATATCTGCAAATATATCAACTGCAATAATCAGGGATTAATATCAGTGCATATATTAGTTTATAAATATCTGCAACTATATCAACTGCAATGATCAGGGATTTATATCTCTGCAAATATATCAACTGCAATAATCAGGGATTAATATCAGTGCATATATTAGTTTATAAATATCTGCAACTATATCAACTGCAATGATCAGGGATTAATATCAGTGCAAATATTAACATGTGAATATCTGCAAATATATCAACTGCAATGATCAGTGATTTATATCTTTGAAAATATTAACATATAAATATCTGCAAAATATATCAACTGCAATAATCAGGGCTTAATATCAGTGCACATGTTAAAATATAAATATCTGCAAATATAATAACTGCAATAATCAGGGATTAATATCAGTGTGTGCATTAAAATATAAATATCTGCAAATATATCAACTGCAATAAGCAGGGATTAACATCAGTGCCGATGTTAATATATAAATATCTGCAATTATATCAACTGCAATGATCAGGGATTAATATCAGTGCAAATATTAACATATAAGTATCTGCAAAATATATCAACTGCAGTAATCAGGGACTAATATCAGTGCAGATGTTAAAATATAAATATCTGCAAATATATCAACTGCAATAATCAGGGATTATTATCAGTGCAAATGTTTAAATATAAATATCTGCAAATATATCAACTGCAATGATCATGGATTTATATCAGTGCAAATGTTAAGATATAAATATCTACAAATATATCAACTGTAATAATCAGTGATTAATATCAGTGCAAATTATAAAATATACATATTTGCAAATATATCAACTGCAATAATCAGATTAATATCAGTGCAAATGTCAAAATATTAATATCTGCAAGTATGTCAACTGCAATAATCAGGGCTTAATATCAGTGCAAATGTTAAAATATAAATATCTGCAAATATATCAACTGCAATAATCAGGAATTAATATCAGTGCATATATTACTTTATAAATATCTGCAAATATATCAACTGCAATAATCAGGGATTAATATCAGTGTGAATATTAAAATATAAATATCTGCAAATATATCAACTGCAATAGGCAGTGATTAATATCAGTGCCAATGTTAATTTATAAATATCTGCAACTATATAAACTGCAATGATCAGGGATTAATATCAGTGCAAATATTAACATGTGAATATCTGCAAATATATCAACTGCAATGATCAGTGATTTATATCCTTGCAAATATTAACATATAAATATCTGCAAAATATATCAACTGCAATAATCAGGGCTTAATATCTGTGCACATGTTAAAATATAAATATCTGCAAATATAATAACTGCAATAATCAGGGATTAATATCAGTATGTACATTAAAATATAAATATCTGCAAATATATCAACTGCAATAAGCAGGGATTAATATCAGTGCCGATGTTAATATATAAATATCTGCAAATATATTAACTGCAATGATCAGGGATTAATATCAGTGCAAATATTAACATATAAATATCTGCAAAATATATCAACTGCAATAATCAGGAATTAATATCAGTGCATATATTACTTTATAAATATCTGCAAATATATCAACTGCAATAATCAGGGATTAATATCAGTGTGAATATTAAAATATAAATATCTGCAAATATATCAACTGCAATAGGCAGTGATTAATATCAGTGCCAATGTTAATTTATAAATATCTGCAACTATATAAACTGCAATGATCAGGGATTAATATCAGTGCAAATATTAACATGTGAATATCTGCAAATATATCAACTGCAATGATCAGTGATTTATATCCTTGCAAATATTAACATATAAATATCTGCAAAATATATCAACTGCAATAATCAGGGCTTAATATCTGTGCACATGTTAAAATATAAATATCTGCAAATATAATAACTGCAATAATCAGGGATTAATATCAGTATGTACATTAAAATATAAATATCTGCAAATATATCAACTGCAATAAGCAGGGATTAATATCAGTGCCGATGTTAATATATAAATATCTGCAAATATATTAACTGCAATGATCAGGGATTAATATCAGTGCAAATATTAACATATGAATATCTGCAAATATATCAACTGCAATGATCAGGGATTAATATCAGTGCAAATGTTACCATATAAATATTTGCAATTATATCAACTGCAATAATCAGTGATTAATATCAGTGCAAATGTTTAAATATAAATATCTGCAAATATATCAAATGCAATGATCATGGATTAATATCAGTGCAAATATTAAGATATAAATATCTGCAAATATATCATTTGCAATAATCAGGGATTAATATCAGTGCAAATGTTAACATATAAATATCTGCAAATATATCAACTGCAATAATCAGCGATTAATATCAGTGCCAGTGTTAACATATAAATATCTGCAAATATATGAAATGTTAAAATAAAAATATTTGCAAATATATCAACTGCAATGATCATGGATTTATATCTGTGCAAATGTTAATATATAAATATCTACAAATATATCAACTGCAATGATCAGGGATTATTATCAGTGCAAATGTTAAAATAGAAATATCTGCAAATATATCAACTGCAATGATCAGTGATTAATATAAGCGCAAATGTTTAAATATAAATATTTGCAAATATATCAACTGCAATGATCATGGATTTATATCAGTGCAAACGTTAAAATATAAATATCTGCAAATATGCCATTTGCAATAATCAGGGATTAATATCAGTGCAAATGTTAACATATAAATATCTGCAAATATATCAAATGTTAAAATATAAATAACTGCAAATATATCAACTGCAATGATCAGTGATTAATATCTGCAAATGTTAACATATAAATATCTGCAAATATATCAAATGTTAAAATATAAATAACTGCAAATATATCAACTGCAATGATCATGGATTAATATCAGTGCAAATATTAACATACAAGTATCTGCAAAATATATCAACTGCAGTAATCAGGGATTAATATCAGTGCAGATGTTAAAATATAAATATCTGCAAATATATCAAAAGTTAAAATATAAATATCTGCAAATATATCAACTGCAATGAACAGGGATTAATATCAGTGCAAATATTAACATATAAGTATCTGCAAAATATATCAACTGCAGTAATCAAGGATTAATATCAGTGCAGATGTTAAAATATAAATATCTGCATATATATCAACTGCAATAATCAGGGATTAATATCAGTGCAAATGTTAACATATAAATATCTGCAAATATATCAACTGCAATGATCAGTGATTAATATCAGTGCAAATGTTAAAATATAAATATCTGCAAATATATCAACTGCAATAATCAGGTATTAATATCAGTGCATATATTAGTTTATAAATATCTGCAACTATATCAACTGCAATGATCAGGGATTAATATCAGTGCAAATATTAACATGTGAATATCTGCAAATATATCAACTGCAATGATCAGTGACTCATATCTTTGAAAATATTAACATATAAATATCTGCAAAATATATCAACTGCAATAATCAGGGCTTAATATCAGTGCACATGTTAAAATATAAATATCTGCAAATATATCAACTGCAGTGATCAAGGATTTTTGTCAGTGCAAATGTTAAAATATAAATATCTGCAAGATGTATCAACTGCATAATTATCAGGTATTCGTATTACTGCAAATGTTAACATATAAATATCTGCAAATATATCAACTGCAATGATCAGGGATTAATATCAGTGCAAATGTTAAAATATAAATATCTGCAAATATAGCAACTGCAATAATCAGGGATTAATATCAGTGCAAATGTTAACATATAAATATCTGCAAATATATCATCTGCAATAATCGGATTAATATCAGTGAAAATGTTAAAATATAAATATCTGCAATAATATCAACTGCAATGATCAGGGATTAATATCCGTGGAAATATTAACATATAAATATCTGCAAATATATCAACTGCAGTAATCAGGGATTAATATCAGTGCAAATATTAACATATAAGTATCTGCAAAATATATCAACTGCAGTAATCAGGGATTAATATCAGTGCAGATGTTAAAATATAAAATTCTGTTAATAAATTAACTGCAATATTCAGGGATTAATATCAGTGCAAATGTTAAAATATATATATCTGCAAATATATCATTTGCAATAATCAGTGATTTATATCAGTGCAAATGTTAACATATAAATATCTGCAAATATATCAACTGCAATGATCAGTGATGAATGTCAGTGCAAATGTTAACATATAAATATCTGCATATATATCATTTGCAATAATCAGGGATTAATATCAATGCAAATGTTAAAATAAAAATAACTGCAAATATATCATCTGCAATGATCTTAGATTTATATCAGTGCAAATGTTAACATGTAAATATCTACAAATATATCAACTGCAATGATCAAGGATTATTATCAGTGCAAATGATAAAATAGAAATATATGCAAATATATCAACTGCAATGATCAGGGAGTAATATCAGTGCAAATATTAACATATAAGTATCTGCAAAATATATCAACTGCAGCAATCAGGGATTAATATCAGTGCAGATGTTAAAATTTAAATATCTGCAAATATATCAAATGTTTAAATATAAATATCTGCAAATATATCAACTGCAATGATCATGGATTTATTTCAGTGCAAATGTTAACATATAAATATCTACAAATATATCAACTGTAATGATCAGCGATTAATATCAGTGCCAATGTTAACATATAAATATCTGCAAATATATCAAAGGTGAAAATAAAAATATCTGCAAATATATCAACTGCAATGATCATGGATCTATATCAGTGCAAATGTTAACATATAAATATCTGCAAATATATCAACTGCAATAATCAGGGATTAATATCAGTGCAAATGTTAACATATAAATATCTGCAAATATATCATATCTAATAATCAGGAATGAATATCAGTGCAAATATTAATTTATAAATATCTGCAAATATATCAACTGCAATAATCAGGGATTAATATCAGTGTGAATATTAAAATATAAATATCTGCAAATATATCAACTGCAGTAATCAGGGATTAATATCAGGGCAAATATTAACATATGAATATCTGCAAATATATCAACTGCAATAATCAGGGATCAATATCAGTGCAAATGTTAAAATATATATATCTGCAAATATATCAACTGCAATGATAAGGGATTAATATCAGTGCCGATGTTAATATATAAATATCTGCAAATATATCAACTGCAATGATCAGGGATTAATATCAGGGCAAATATTAACATATGAATATCTGCAAATATATCAACTGCAATAATCAGGGATCAATATCAGTGCAAATGTTAAAATATATATATCTGCAAATATATCAACTGCAATGATCAGGGATTAATATCAGTGCCGATGTTAATATATAAATATCTGCAAATATATCAACTGCAATGATCAGGGATTAATATCAGGGCAAATATTAACATATGAATATCTGCAAATATATCAACTGCCATAATCAGGGATCAATATCAGTGCAAATGTTAAAATATATATATCTGCAAATATATCAACTGCAATGATCAGGGATTAATATCAGTGCAAATGTTAAAATATAAATATCTGCAAATATATCAACTGCAGTATCCAGGAATTAATATCAGTGCACATGTTAAAATAGAAATCCCTGCAAATATATCAACTGCAATAATCAGGGATTAATATCAGTGCAAATGTTAACATATAAATATCTGCAGATATATCAACTGCAATAATCAGATTAATATCAGTGCCAATGTCAAAATTTTAATATCTGCAATTATGTCAACTGCAATAATCAGGGCTGAATATCAGTGCAAATGTTAAAATATAAATATCTGCAAATATATCAACTGCAATAATCAGGTATTAATATCAGTGCATATATTAGTTTATAAATATCTGCAACTATATCAACTGCAATGATCAGGGATTAATATCAGTGCAAATATTAACATGTGAATATCTGCAAATATATCAACTGCAATGATCAGTGACTCATATCTTTGAAAATATTAACATATAAATATCTGCAAAATATATCAACTGCAATAATCAGGGCTTAATATCAGTGCACATGTTAAAATATAAATATCTGCAAATATATCAACTGCAGTGATCAAGGATTTTTGTCAGTGCAAATGTTAAAATATAAATATCTGCAAGATGTATCAACTGCATAATTATCAGGTATTCGTATTACTGCAAATGTTAACATATAAATATCTGCAAATATATCAACTGCAATGATCAGGGATTAATATCAGTGCAAATGTTAAAATATAAATATCTGCAAATATAGCAACTGCAATAATCAGGGATTAATATCAGTGCAAATGTTAACATATAAATATCTGCAAATATATCATCTGCAATAATCGGATTAATATCAGTGAAAATGTTAAAATATAAATATCTGCAATAATATCAACTGCAATGATCAGGGATTAATATCCGTGGAAATATTAACATATAAATATCTGCAAATATATCAACTGCAGTAATCAGGGATTAATATCAGTGCAAATATTAACATATAAGTATCTGCAAAATATATCAACTGCAGTAATCAGGGATTAATATCAGTGCAGATGTTAAAATATAAAATTCTGTTAATAAATTAACTGCAATATTCAGGGATTAATATCAGTGCAAATGTTAAAATATATATATCTGCAAATATATCATTTGCAATAATCAGTGATTTATATCAGTGCAAATGTTAACATATAAATATCTGCAAATATATCAACTGCAATGATCAGTGATGAATGTCAGTGCAAATGTTAACATATAAATATCTGCATATATATCATTTGCAATAATCAGGGATTAATATCAATGCAAATGTTAAAATAAAAATAACTGCAAATATATCATCTGCAATGATCTTAGATTTATATCAGTGCAAATGTTAACATGTAAATATCTACAAATATATCAACTGCAATGATCAAGGATTATTATCAGTGCAAATGTTAAAATAGAAATATATGCAAATATATCAAATGTTAAAATATAAATATCTGCAAATATATCAACTGCAATGAATAGAGATTAATATCAGTGCAAATGTTAACATATAAGTATCTGCAAAATATATCAACTGCAGTGATCATGGATTTATATCAGTGCAAATGTTAACATATAAATATCTACAAATATATCAACTGTAATGATCAGGGATTAATATCAGTGCCAATGTTAACATATAAATATCTGCAAATATATCAAATGTTAAATTAAAAATATCTGCAAATATATCAACTGCAATGATCATGGATTTATATCTGTGCAAATGTTAACATATAAATATCTACAAATATATCAACTGCAATAATCAGGGATTAATATCAGAGCAAATGTTTAAATATAAATATTTGCAAATATATCAACTGCAATAATCGGATTAATATCAGTGCAGATGTTAAAATATAAATTTCTGTTAATAAATTAACTGCAATATTCAGGGATTAATATCAGTGCAATTGTTAAAATATATATATCTGCAAATATATCATTTGCAATAATCAGTGATTAATATCAGTGCAAATGTTAACATATAAATATCTGCAAATATATCAACTGCAATGATCAGTGATGAATATCAATGCAAATGTTAACATATAAATATCTTCATTTATATCAACTGCAATGATCAGTGATTAATATCAGTGCAAATGTTTAAATATAAATATCTGCATATATATCATTTGCAATAATCAGGGATTAATATCAGTGCAAATGTTAAAATAAAAATAACTGCAAATATATCATCTGCAATGATCTTAGATTTATATCAGTGCAAATGTTAACATATAAATATCTACAACTATGTCAACTGCAATGATCAGGGATTATTATCAGTGCAAATGATAAAATAGAAATATATGCAAATATATCAACTGCAATGATCAGGGAGTAATATCAGTGCAAATATTAACATATAAGTATCTGCAAAATATATCAACTGCAGCAATCAGGGATTAATATCAGTGCAGATGTTAAAATTTAAATATCTGCAAATATATCAAATGTTTAAATATAAATATCTGCAAATATATCAACTGCAATGATCATGGATTTATTTCAGTGCAAATGTTAACATATAAATATCTACAATTATATCAACTGTAATGATCAGCGATTAATATCAGTGCCAATGTTAACATATAAATATCTGCAAATATATCAAAGGTGAAAATAAAAATATCTGCAAATATATCAACTGCAATGATCATGGATCTATATCAGTGCAAATGTTAACATATAAATATCTGCAAATATATCAACTGCAATAATCAGGGATTAATATCAGTGCAAATGTTAACATATAAATATCTGCAAATATATCATATCTAATAATCAGGAATGAATATCAGTGCAAATGTTAACATATAAATATCTGCAAAATATATCAACTGCAATAATCAGGGATGAATATCAGAGCAAATGTTTAAATATAAATATTTGCAAATATATCAACTGCAATAATCAGGGATTAATATCGGTGCAAATATTAATTTATAAATATCTGCAAATATATCAACTGCAATAATCAGGGATTAATATCAGTGTGAATATTAAAATATAAATAACTGCAAATATATCAACTGCAGTAATCAGGGATTAATATCAGGGCAAATATTAACATATGAATATCTGCAAATATATCAACTGCAATAATCAGGGATCAATATCAGTGCAAATGTTAAAATATATATATCTGCAAATATATCAACTGCAATGATAAGGGATTAATATCAGTGCCGATGTTAATATATAAATATCTGCAAATATATCAACTGCAATGATCAGGGATTAATATCAGGGCAAATATTAACATATGAATATCTGCAAATATATCAACTGCAATAATCAGGGATCAATATCAGTGCAAATGTTAAAATATATATATCTGCAAATATATCAACTGCAATGATCAGGGATTAATATCAGTGCCGATGTTAATATATAAATATCTGCAAATATATCAACTGCAATGATCAGGGATTAATATCAGGGCAAATATTAACATATGAATATCTGCAAATATATCAACTGCCATAATCAGGGATCAATCTCAGTGCAAATGTTAAAATATATATATCTGCAAATATATCAACTGCAATGATCAGGGATTAATATCAGTGCAAATGTTAAAATATAAATATCTGCAAATATATCAACTGCAGTAATCAGGGATTAATATCAGTGCACATGTTAAAATAGAAATCCCTGCAATTATATCAACTGCAATAATCAGGGATTAATATCAGTGCAAATGTTAACATATAAATATCTGCAATTATATAAACTGCTATGATCAGGGATTAATATCAGTGCAAATATTAACGTACAAGTATCTGCAAAATATATCAACTGCAATAATCAGGGATTAATATCAGTGCAGATGTTAAATATAAATATCTGCAAATATATAAAAAGTTAAAATATAAATATCTGCAAATATATCAACTGCAATGAACAGGGATTAATATCAGTGCAAATATTAACATATAAGTATCTGCAAAATATATCAACTGCAGTAATCAGGGATTAATATCAGTGCAGATGTTAAAATATAAATATCTGCAAATTTATCAACTGCAATGATCAGAGATTAATATCAGTGGGAATATTAAACTATAAATATCTGTAAATATATCAACTGCAATGATCAGGGATTAATATCAGTGCCGAGGTTAATATATAAATATCTGCAAATATGTCATCTGTAATAATCAGGGATTAATATCAGTGCAAATATTAACATATGAATATCTGCAAATATTTCAACTGCAATGATCAGTGATTGATATCTGTTCAAATGTTAACATACAAATATCTGCAATTATATCAACTGCAATGATCAGTGATTAATATCAGTGCAAATGTTTGAATATAAATATCTGCAATTATATCAACTGCAATGATCAGTGATTAATATCAGTGCAAATGTTTAAATATAAATATGTGCAAATATATCAAATGTTTAAATATAAATTTCTGCAAATATATCAACTGCAATGATCATGGATTTATATCAGTGCAAATGTTAACATATAAATATCTACAAATATATCAACTGTAATGATCAGGGATTAATATCAGTGCCAATGTTAACATATAAATATCTGCAAATATATCAAATGTTAAAATAAAAAATTTCTGCAAATATATCAACTGCAATGATCATGGATTTATATCAGTGCAAATGTTAACATATAAATATCTGCAAATATATCAAATCTAATAATCAGGAATTAATATCAGTGCAAATGTTAACATATAAATATCTGCAAAATATATCAACTGCAATAATCAGGGATTAATATCAGAGCAAATGTTAAAATATAAATAGCTGCATATATATCAACAGCAATAATCGGATTAATATCAGTGCAAATGTTAACATATAAATATCTGCAAATATATCATTTGCAATAATCAGGGATTAATATCAGTGCAAATGTTAAAATATAAATAGCTGCAAATATATCAACTGCAATGATCATGGATTTATATCAGTGCAAATGTTAAAATATAAATATTTGCAAATATATCAACTGCAATAATCGGATTAATATCAGTGCAAATGTTAAAATATTAATATCTGCTAGTATGTCAGCTGCAATAATCAGGGATTAATATCAGTGCAAATGTTAAAATATAAATATCTGCATATATATCAACTGCAATGATCAGGGATTAATATCAGTGCCGATGTTAATATATAAATATCTGCAAATATATGAACTACAATGATCAGGGATTAATATCAGGGCAAATATTAACATATGAATATCTGCAAATATATCAACTGCAATAATCAGGGATTAATATCAGTGCAAATGTTAAAATATAAATATCTGCAAAGTATATTAGCTGCAATGATCAGGGATTAATATCAGTGCAAATGTTAAAATATAAATATCTGCAAATATATCAACTGCAGTAATCAGGGATTAATATCAGTGCACATGTTAAAATAGAAATCCCTGCAAATATATCAACTGCAATAATCAGGGATTAATATCAGTGCAAATGTTAACATATAAATATCTGCAATTATATCAACTGCAATGATCAGTGATTAATATCAGTGCAAATGTTAAAGTATAAATAGCTGCAAATATATCAACTGCAATGATCATGGATTTATATCAGTGCAAATGTTAACATATAAATATCTACAATTATATAAACTGCTATGATCATGGATTAATATCAGTGCAAATATTAACGTACAAGTATCTGCAAAATATATCAACTGCAATAATCAGGGATTAATATCAGTGCAGATGTTAAATATAAATATCTGCAAATATATAAAAAGTTAAAATATAAATATCTGCAAATATATCAACTGCAATGAACAGGGATTAATATCAGTGCAAATATTAACATATAAGTATCTGCAAAATATATCAACTGCAGTAATCAGGGATTAATATCAGTGCAGATGTTAAAATATAAATATCTGCAAATATATCAACTGCAATGATCAGGGATTAATATCAGTGGGAATATTAAACTATAAATATCTGTAAATATATCAACTGCAATTAGCAGGGATTAATATCAGTGCCGAGGTTAATATATAAATATCTGCAAATATATCAACTGTAATAATCAGGGATTAATATCAGTGCAAATATTAACATATGAATATCTGCAAATATTTCAACTGCAATGATCAGTGATTGATAACTGTTCAAATGTTAACATATAAATATCTGCAATTATATCAACTGCAATGATCAGTGATTAATATCAGTGCAAATGTTTAAATATAAATATCTGCAAATGTATCAAATGTTTAAATATAAATTTCTGCAAATATATCAACTGCAATGATCATGGATTTATATCAGTGCAAATGTTAACATATAAATATCTACAAATATATCAACTGTAATGATCAGGGATTAATATCAGTGCCAATGTTAACATATAAATATCTGCAAATATATCAAATGTTAAAATAAAAATATCTGCAAATATATCAACTGCAATGATCATGGATTTATATCAGTGCAAATGTTAACATATAAATATCTGCAAATATATCAAATCTAATAATCAGGAATTAATATCAGTGCAAATGTTAACATATAAATATCTGCAAAATATATCAACTGCAATAATCAGGGATTAATATCAGAGCAAATGTTAAAATATAAATAGCTGCATATATATCAACAGCAATAATCGGATTAATATCAGTGCAAATGTTAACATATAAATATCTGCAAATATATCATTTGCAATAATCATGGATTAATATCAATGCAAATGTTAACATATAAATATCTACAAATATATCAACTGCAATAATCAGGGATTAATATCAGTGCAAATGTTAACATATAAATATCTACAAATATATCAACTGCAATGATCAGGGATTAATATCAGTGCAAATGTTAAAATATAAATAGCTGCAAATATATCAACTGCAATGATCATGGATTTATATCAGTGCAAATGTTAAAATATAAATATTTGCAAATATATCAACTGCAATAATCGGATTAATATCAGTGCAAATGTTAAAATATTAATATCTGCTAGTATGTCAGCTGCAATAATCAGGGATTAATATCAGTGCAAATGTTAAAATATAAATATCTGCATATTTATCAACTGCAATGATCAGGGATTAATATCAGTGCCGATGCTAATATATAAATATCTGCAAATATGTGAACTACAATGATCAGGGATTAATATCAGGGCAAATATTAACATATGAATATCTGCAAATATATCAACTGCAATAATCAGGGATTAATATCAGTGCAAATGTTAAAATATAAATATCTGCAAAATATATTAGCTGCAATGATCAGGGATTAATATCAGTGCAAATGTTAAAATATAAATATCTGCAAATATATCAACTGCAGTAATCAGGGATTAATATCATTGCACATGTTAAAATATAAATCCCTGCAAATATATCAACAGCAATAATCAGGGATTAATATCAGTGCAAATGTTAACATATAAATATCTGCAATTATATCAACTGCAATAATCAGGGCTTAATATCAGTGCAAATGTTAAAGTATAAATAGCTGCAAATATATCAACAGCAATGATCATGGATTTATATCAGTGCAAATGTTAACATATAAATATCTTCAATTATATCAACTGCAATGATCAGGGATTAATATCAGTGCAAATATTAACGTACAAGTATCTGCAAAATATATCAACTGCAGTAATCAGGGATTAATATCAGTGCACATGTTAAAATATAAATATCTGCAAATATAACAACTGCAATAAAATGGGATTAATATCAGTGCCGATGTTAATATATAAATATCTGCAATTATATCAACTGCAATGATCAGGGATTAACATCAGTGCAAATATTAACGTACAAGTATCTGCAAAATATATCAACTGCAGTAATCAGGGATTAATATCAGTGCAGATGTTAAAATATAAATATCTGCAAATATATCAAAAGTTGAAATATAAATATCTGCAAATATATCAACTGCAATGAACAGGGATTAATATCAGTGCAAATATTAACATATAAGTATCTGCAAAATATATCAACTGCAGTAATCAGGGACTAATATCAGTGCAGATGTTAAAATATAAATATCTGCAAATATATCAACTGCAATAATCAGGGATTAATATCAGTGCAAATGTTAACATATAAATATCTGCAAATATATCAACTGCAATGATCAGTGATTAATATCAGTGCAAATGTTTAAATATAAATATCTGCAAATATATCAACTGCAATGATCATGGATTTATATCAGTGCAAATGTTAAGATATAAATATCTACAAATATATCAACTGCAATAATCAGATTAATATCAGTGCAAATGTCAAAATATTAATATCTGCAAGTATGTCAACTGCAATAATCAGGGCTTAATATCAGTGCAAATGTTAAAATATAAATATCTGCAAATATATCAACTGCAATAATCAGGGATTAATATCAGTGCATATATTAGTTTATAAATATCTGCAACTATATCAACTGCAATGATCAGGGATTAATATCAGCGCAAATATTAACATGTGAATATCTGCAAATATATCAACTGCAATGATCAGTGATTTATATCTTTGCAAATATTAACATATAAATATCTGCAAAATATATCAACTGCAATAATCAGGGCTTAATATCTGTGCACATGTTAAAATATAAATATCTGCAAATATAATAACTGCAATAATCAGGGATTAATATCAGTATGTACATTAAAATATAAATATCTGCAAATATATCAACTGCAATAAGCAGGGATTAATATCAGTGCCAATGTTAATATATAAATATCTGCAAATATATTAACTGCAATGATCAGGGATTAATATCAATGCAAATATTAATATATGAATATCTGCAAATATATCAACTGCAATGATCAGTGATTAATATCAGTGCAAATGTTACCATATAAATATCTGCAATTATATCAACTGCAATAATCAGTGATTAATATCAGTGCAAATGTTTAAATATAAATATCTGCAAATATATCAAATGCAATGATCATGGATTAATATCAGTGCAAATGTTAAGATATAAATATCTGCAAATATATCATTTGCAATAATCAGCGATTAATATCAGTGCAAATGTTAACATATAAATATCTGCAAATATATCAACTGCAATAACCAGGGATTAATATCAGTGCCAGTGTTAACATATAAATATCTGCAAATATATGAAATGTTAAAATAAAAATATTTGCAAATATATCAACTGCAATGATCATGGATTTATATCTGTGCAAATGTTAATATATAAATATCTACAAATATATCAACTGCAATGATCAGGGATTATTATCAGTGCAAATGTTAAAATAGAAATATCTGCAAATATATCAACTGCAATGATCAGTGATTAATATAAGTGCAAATGTTTAAATATAAATATTTGCAAATATATCAACTGCAATGATCATGTATTTATATCAGTGCAAATGTTAAAATATAAATATCTGCAAATATGCCATTTGCAATAATCAGGGATTAACATCAGTGCAAATGTTAACATATAAATATCTGCAAATATATCAAATGTTAAAATATAAATAACTGCAAATATATCAACTGCAATGATCAGTGATTAATATCTGCAAATGTTAACATATAAATATCTGCAAATATATCAAATGTTAAAATATAAATAACTGCAAATATATCAACTGCAATGATCATGGATTAATATCAGTGCAAATATTAACATACAAGTATCTGCAAAATATATCAACTGCAGTAATCAGGGATTAATATCAGTGCAGATGTTAAAATATAAATATCTGCAAATATATCAAAAGTTAAAATATAAATATCTGCAAATATATCAACTGCAATGAACAGGGATTAATATCAGTGCAAATATTAACATATAAGTATCTGCAAAATATATCAACTGCAGTAATCAGGGATTAATATCAGTACAGATGTTAAAATATAAATATCTGCAAATATATCAACAGCAATAATCAGGGATTAATATCAGTGCAAATGTTAACATATAAATATCTGCAAATATATCAACTGCAATGATCAGTGATTAATATCAGTGCAAATGTTTAAATATAAATATCTGCAAATATATCAACTGCAATAATCAGATTAATATCAGTGCCAATGTCAAAATATTAATATCTGCAATTTTGTCAACTGCAATAATCAGGGCTGAATATCAGTCCAAATGTTAAAATATAAATATCTGCAAATATATCAACTGCAATAATCAGGTATTAATATCAGTGCATATATTAGTTTATAAATATCTGCAACTATATCAACTGCAATGATCAGGGATTAATATCAGTGCAAATATTAACATGTGAATATCTGCAAATATATCAACTGCAATGATCAGTGATTTATATCTTTGAAAATATTAACATATAAATATCTGCAAAATATATCAACTGCAATAATCAGGGCTTAATATCAGTGCACATGTTAAAATATAAATATCTGCAAGATGTATCAACTGCATAATTATCAGGTATTAGTATTACTGCAAATGTTAACATATAAATATCTGCAAATATATCAACTGCAATGATCAGGGATTAATATCAGTGCAAATGTTAAAATATAAATATCTGCAAATATAGCAACTGCAATAATCAGGGATTAATATCAGTGCAAATGTTAACATATAAATATCTGCAAATTTATCATCTGCAATAATCGGATTAATGTCAGTGCAAATGTTAAAATATAAATATCTGCAATAATATCAACTGCAATGATCAGGGATTAATATCCGTGGAAATATTAACATATAAATATCTGCAAATATATCAACTGCAGTAATCAGGGATTAATATCAGTGCAAATATTAACATATAAGTATCTGCAAAATATATCAACTGCAGCAATCAGGGATTAATATCAGTGCAGATGTTAAAATATAAATATCTGCAAATATATCAAATGTGAAAACATAAATATCTGCAAATATATCAACTGCAATGATCATGGATTTATATCAGTGCAAATGTTAACATATAAATATCTACAAATATATCAACAGCAATAATCAGGGATTAATATCAGTGCAAATGTTAACATATAAATATCTGCAAATATATCATATCTAATAATCAGGAATGAATATCAGTGCAAATGTTAACATATAAATATCTGCAAAATATATCTACTGCAATAATCAGGGATGAATATCAGAGCAAATGTTTAAATATAAATATTTGCAAATATATCAACTGCAATAATCAGGGATTAATATCAGTGCAAATGTTAAAATATAAATAGCTGCAAATATATCAACTGCAATGATCATGGATTTATATCAGTGCAAATGTTAAAATATAAATATTTGCAAATATATCAACTGCAATAATCGGATTAATATCAGTGCAAATGTTAAAATATTAATATCTGCTAGTATGTCAGCTGCAATAATCAGGGATTAATATCAGTGCAAATGTTAAAATATAAATATCTGCATATATATCAACTGCAATGATCAGGGATTAATATCAGTGCCGATGTTAATATATAAATATCTGCAAATATATGAACTACAATGATCAGGGATTAATATCAGGGCAAATATTAACATATGAATATCTGCAAATATATCAACTGCAATAATCAGGGATTAATATCAGTGCAAATGTTAAAATATAAATATCTGCAAAGTATATTAGCTGCAATGATCAGGGATTAATATCAGTGCAAATGTTAAAATATAAATATCTGCAAATATATCAACTGCAGTAATCAGGGATTAATATCAGTGCACATGTTAAAATAGAAATCCCTGCAAATATATCAACTGCAATAATCAGGGATTAATATCAGTGCAAATGTTAACATATAAATATCTGCAATTATATCAACTGCAATGATCAGTGATTAATATCAGTGCAAATGTTAAAGTATAAATAGCTGCAAATATATCAACTGCAATGATCATGGATTTATATCAGTGCAAATGTTAACATATAAATATCTACAATTATATAAACTGCTATGATCATGGATTAATATCAGTGCAAATATTAACGTACAAGTATCTGCAAAATATATCAACTGCAATAATCAGGGATTAATATCAGTGCAGATGTTAAATATAAATATCTGCAAATATATAAAAAGTTAAAATATAAATATCTGCAAATATATCAACTGCAATGAACAGGGATTAATATCAGTGCAAATATTAACATATAAGTATCTGCAAAATATATCAACTGCAGTAATCAGGGATTAATATCAGTGCAGATGTTAAAATATAAATATCTGCAAATATATCAACTGCAATGATCAGGGATTAATATCAGTGGGAATATTAAACTATAAATATCTGTAAATATATCAACTGCAATTAGCAGGGATTAATATCAGTGCCGAGGTTAATATATAAATATCTGCAAATATATCAACTGTAATAATCAGGGATTAATATCAGTGCAAATATTAACATATGAATATCTGCAAATATTTCAACTGCAATGATCAGTGATTGATAACTGTTCAAATGTTAACATATAAATATCTGCAATTATATCAACTGCAATGATCAGTGATTAATATCAGTGCAAATGTTTAAATATAAATATCTGCAAATGTATCAAATGTTTAAATATAAATTTCTGCAAATATATCAACTGCAATGATCATGGATTTATATCAGTGCAAATGTTAACATATAAATATCTACAAATATATCAACTGTAATGATCAGGGATTAATATCAGTGCCAATGTTAACATATAAATATCTGCAAATATATCAAATGTTAAAATAAAAATATCTGCAAATATATCAACTGCAATGATCATGGATTTATATCAGTGCAAATGTTAACATATAAATATCTGCAAATATATCAAATCTAATAATCAGGAATTAATATCAGTGCAAATGTTAACATATAAATATCTGCAAAATATATCAACTGCAATAATCAGGGATTAATATCAGAGCAAATGTTAAAATATAAATAGCTGCATATATATCAACAGCAATAATCGGATTAATATCAGTGCAAATGTTAACATATAAATATCTGCAAATATATCATTTGCAATAATCATGGATTAATATCAATGCAAATGTTAACATATAAATATCTACAAATATATCAACTGCAATAATCAGGGATTAATATCAGTGCAAATGTTAACATATAAATATCTACAAATATATCAACTGCAATGATCAGGGATTAATATCAGTGCAAATGTTAAAATATAAATAGCTGCAAATATATCAACTGCAATGATCATGGATTTATATCAGTGCAAATGTTAAAATATAAATATTTGCAAATATATCAACTGCAATAATCGGATTAATATCAGTGCAAATGTTAAAATATTAATATCTGCTAGTATGTCAGCTGCAATAATCAGGGATTAATATCAGTGCAAATGTTAAAATATAAATATCTGCATATTTATCAACTGCAATGATCAGGGATTAATATCAGTGCCGATGCTAATATATAAATATCTGCAAATATGTGAACTACAATGATCAGGGATTAATATCAGGGCAAATATTAACATATGAATATCTGCAAATATATCAACTGCAATAATCAGGGATTAATATCAGTGCAAATGTTAAAATATAAATATCTGCAAAATATATTAGCTGCAATGATCAGGGATTAATATCAGTGCAAATGTTAAAATATAAATATCTGCAAATATATCAACTGCAGTAATCAGGGATTAATATCATTGCACATGTTAAAATATAAATCCCTGCAAATATATCAACAGCAATAATCAGGGATTAATATCAGTGCAAATGTTAACATATAAATATCTGCAATTATATCAACTGCAATAATCAGGGCTTAATATCAGTGCAAATGTTAAAGTATAAATAGCTGCAAATATATCAACAGCAATGATCATGGATTTATATCAGTGCAAATGTTAACATATAAATATCTTCAATTATATCAACTGCAATGATCAGGGATTAATATCAGTGCAAATATTAACGTACAAGTATCTGCAAAATATATCAACTGCAGTAATCAGGGATTAATATCAGTGCACATGTTAAAATATAAATATCTGCAAATATAACAACTGCAATAAAATGGGATTAATATCAGTGCCGATGTTAATATATAAATATCTGCAATTATATCAACTGCAATGATCAGGGATTAACATCAGTGCAAATATTAACGTACAAGTATCTGCAAAATATATCAACTGCAGTAATCAGGGATTAATATCAGTGCAGATGTTAAAATATAAATATCTGCAAATATATCAAAAGTTGAAATATAAATATCTGCAAATATATCAACTGCAATGAACAGGGATTAATATCAGTGCAAATATTAACATATAAGTATCTGCAAAATATATCAACTGCAGTAATCAGGGACTAATATCAGTGCAGATGTTAAAATATAAATATCTGCAAATATATCAACTGCAATAATCAGGGATTAATATCAGTGCAAATGTTAACATATAAATATCTGCAAATATATCAACTGCAATGATCAGTGATTAATATCAGTGCAAATGTTTAAATATAAATATCTGCAAATATATCAACTGCAATGATCATGGATTTATATCAGTGCAAATGTTAAGATATAAATATCTACAAATATATCAACTGCAATAATCAGATTAATATCAGTGCAAATGTCAAAATATTAATATCTGCAAGTATGTCAACTGCAATAATCAGGGCTTAATATCAGTGCAAATGTTAAAATATAAATATCTGCAAATATATCAACTGCAATAATCAGGGATTAATATCAGTGCATATATTAGTTTATAAATATCTGCAACTATATCAACTGCAATGATCAGGGATTAATATCAGCGCAAATATTAACATGTGAATATCTGCAAATATATCAACTGCAATGATCAGTGATTTATATCTTTGCAAATATTAACATATAAATATCTGCAAAATATATCAACTGCAATAATCAGGGCTTAATATCTGTGCACATGTTAAAATATAAATATCTGCAAATATAATAACTGCAATAATCAGGGATTAATATCAGTATGTACATTAAAATATAAATATCTGCAAATATATCAACTGCAATAAGCAGGGATTAATATCAGTGCCAATGTTAATATATAAATATCTGCAAATATATTAACTGCAATGATCAGGGATTAATATCAATGCAAATATTAATATATGAATATCTGCAAATATATCAACTGCAATGATCAGTGATTAATATCAGTGCAAATGTTACCATATAAATATCTGCAATTATATCAACTGCAATAATCAGTGATTAATATCAGTGCAAATGTTTAAATATAAATATCTGCAAATATATCAAATGCAATGATCATGGATTAATATCAGTGCAAATGTTAAGATATAAATATCTGCAAATATATCATTTGCAATAATCAGCGATTAATATCAGTGCAAATGTTAACATATAAATATCTGCAAATATATCAACTGCAATAACCAGGGATTAATATCAGTGCCAGTGTTAACATATAAATATCTGCAAATATATGAAATGTTAAAATAAAAATATTTGCAAATATATCAACTGCAATGATCATGGATTTATATCTGTGCAAATGTTAATATATAAATATCTACAAATATATCAACTGCAATGATCAGGGATTATTATCAGTGCAAATGTTAAAATAGAAATATCTGCAAATATATCAACTGCAATGATCAGTGATTAATATAAGTGCAAATGTTTAAATATAAATATTTGCAAATATATCAACTGCAATGATCATGTATTTATATCAGTGCAAATGTTAAAATATAAATATCTGCAAATATGCCATTTGCAATAATCAGGGATTAACATCAGTGCAAATGTTAACATATAAATATCTGCAAATATATCAAATGTTAAAATATAAATAACTGCAAATATATCAACTGCAATGATCAGTGATTAATATCTGCAAATGTTAACATATAAATATCTGCAAATATATCAAATGTTAAAATATAAATAACTGCAAATATATCAACTGCAATGATCATGGATTAATATCAGTGCAAATATTAACATACAAGTATCTGCAAAATATATCAACTGCAGTAATCAGGGATTAATATCAGTGCAGATGTTAAAATATAAATATCTGCAAATATATCAAAAGTTAAAATATAAATATCTGCAAATATATCAACTGCAATGAACAGGGATTAATATCAGTGCAAATATTAACATATAAGTATCTGCAAAATATATCAACTGCAGTAATCAGGGATTAATATCAGTACAGATGTTAAAATATAAATATCTGCAAATATATCAACAGCAATAATCAGGGATTAATATCAGTGCAAATGTTAACATATAAATATCTGCAAATATATCAACTGCAATGATCAGTGATTAATATCAGTGCAAATGTTTAAATATAAATATCTGCAAATATATCAACTGCAATAATCAGATTAATATCAGTGCCAATGTCAAAATATTAATATCTGCAATTTTGTCAACTGCAATAATCAGGGCTGAATATCAGTCCAAATGTTAAAATATAAATATCTGCAAATATATCAACTGCAATAATCAGGTATTAATATCAGTGCATATATTAGTTTATAAATATCTGCAACTATATCAACTGCAATGATCAGGGATTAATATCAGTGCAAATATTAACATGTGAATATCTGCAAATATATCAACTGCAATGATCAGTGATTTATATCTTTGAAAATATTAACATATAAATATCTGCAAAATATATCAACTGCAATAATCAGGGCTTAATATCAGTGCACATGTTAAAATATAAATATCTGCAAGATGTATCAACTGCATAATTATCAGGTATTAGTATTACTGCAAATGTTAACATATAAATATCTGCAAATATATCAACTGCAATGATCAGGGATTAATATCAGTGCAAATGTTAAAATATAAATATCTGCAAATATAGCAACTGCAATAATCAGGGATTAATATCAGTGCAAATGTTAACATATAAATATCTGCAAATTTATCATCTGCAATAATCGGATTAATGTCAGTGCAAATGTTAAAATATAAATATCTGCAATAATATCAACTGCAATGATCAGGGATTAATATCCGTGGAAATATTAACATATAAATATCTGCAAATATATCAACTGCAGTAATCAGGGATTAATATCAGTGCAAATATTAACATATAAGTATCTGCAAAATATATCAACTGCAGCAATCAGGGATTAATATCAGTGCAGATGTTAAAATATAAATATCTGCAAATATATCAAATGTGAAAACATAAATATCTGCAAATATATCAACTGCAATGATCATGGATTTATATCAGTGCAAATGTTAACATATAAATATCTACAAATATATCAACAGCAATAATCAGGGATTAATATCAGTGCAAATGTTAACATATAAATATCTGCAAATATATCATATCTAATAATCAGGAATGAATATCAGTGCAAATGTTAACATATAAATATCTGCAAAATATATCTACTGCAATAATCAGGGATTAATATCAGTGTGAATATTAAAATATAAATATCTGCAAATATATCAACTGCAGTAATCAGGGATTAATATCAGGGCAAATATTAACATATGAATATCTGCAAATATATCAACTGCAATAATCAGGGATCAATATCAGTGCAAATGTTAAAATATATATATCTGCAAATATATCAACTGCAATGATCAGGGATTAATATCAGTGCCGATGTTAATATATAAATATCTGCAAATATATCAACTGCAATGATCAGGGATTAATATCAGGGCAAATATTAACATATGAATATCTGCAAATATATCAACTGCAATAATCAGGGATCAATATCAGTGCAAAGGTTACAATATATATATATATCTGCAAATATATCAACTACAATGATCACGGATTAATATCAGTGCAAATGTTAAAATATAAATATCTGCAAATATATCAACTGCAGTAATCAGGGATTAATATCAGTGCACATGTTAAAATAGAAATCCCTGCAAATATATCAACTGCAATAATCAGGGATTAATATCAGTGCAAATGTTAACATATAAATATCTGCAATTATATCAACTGCAATGATCAGTGATTAATAACAGTGCAAATGTTAAAGTATAAATAGCTGCAAATATATCAACTGCAATGATCATGGATTTATATTAGTGCAAATGTTAGCATATAAATATCTACAATTATATAAACTGCTATGATCAGGGATTAATATCAGTGCAAATATTAACGTACAAGTATCTGCAAAATATATCAACTGCAGTAATCAGGGATTAATATCAGTGCAGATGTTAAATATAAATATCTGCAAATATATAAAAAGTTAAAATATAAATATCTGCAAATATATCAACTGCAATGAACAGGGATTAATATCAGTGCAAATATTAACATATAAGTATCTGCAAAATATATCAACTGCAGTAATCAGGGATTAATATCAGTGCAGATGTTAAAATATAAATATCTGCAAATATATCAACTGCAATGATCAGAGATTAATATCAGTGGGAATATTAAACTATAAATATCTGTAAATATATCAACTGCAATTAGCAGGGATTAATATCAGTGCCGAGGTTAATATATAAATATCTGCAAATATATCAACTGCAATAATCAGGGATTAATATCTGCAAATATTAACATATGAATATCTGCAAATATATCAACTGCAATGATCAGTGATTGATATCTGTTCAAATGTTAACATATAAATATCTGCAATTATATCAACTGCAATGATCAGCGATTAATATCAGTGCAAATGTTTGAATATAAATATCTGCAATTATATCAACTGCAATGATCAGTGATTAATATCAGTGCAAATGTTTAAATATAAATATCTGCAAATATATCAAATGTTTAAATATATATTTCTGCAAATATATCAACTGCAATGATCATGGATTTATATCAGTGCAAATGTTAACATATAAATATCTACAAATATATCAACTGTAATGATCAGGGATTAATATTAGTGCCAATGTTAACATATAAATATCTGCAAATATATCAAATGTTAAAATATAAATATCTGCAAATATATCAACTGCAATGATCATGGATTTATATCAGTGCAAATGTTAACATATAAATATCTACAAATATATCAACTGTAATGATCTGGGATTAATATCAGTGCCAATGTTAACATATAAATATCTGCAAATATATCAAAGGTGAAAATAAAAATATCTGCAAATATATCAACTGCAATGATCATGGATTTATATCAGTGCAAATGTTAACATATAAATATCTGCAAATATATCAACTGCAATAATCAGGGATTAATATCAGTGCAAATGTTAACATATAAATATCTGCAAATATATCATATCTAATAATCAGGAATGAATATCAGTGCAAATGTTAACATATAAATATCTGCAAAATATATCAACTGCAATAATCAGGGATGAATATCAGAGCAAATGTTTAAATATAAATATTTGCAAATATATCAACTGCAATAATCAGGGATTAATATCAGTGCAAATATTAATTTATAAATATCTGCAAATATAACAACTGCAATAATCAGGGATTAATATCAGTGTGAATATTAAAATATAAATATCTGCAAATATATCAACTGCAGTAATCAGGGATTAATATCAGGGCAAATATTAACATATGAATATCTGCAAATATATCAACTGCAATAATCAGGGATCAATATCAGTGCAAATGTTAAAATATATATATCTGCAAATATATCAACCGCAATGATCAGGGATTAATATCAGTGCCGATGTTAATATATAAATATCTGCAAATATATCAACTGCAATGATCAGGGATTAATATCAGGGCAAATATTAACATATGAATATCTGCAAATATATCAACTGCAATAATCAGGGATCAATATCAGTGCAAATGTTAAAATATATATATCTGCAAATATATCAACTGCAATGATCAGGGATTAATATCAGTGCAAATGTTAAAATATAAATATCTGCAAATATATCAAAAGTTGAAATATAAATATCTGCAAATATATCAACTGCAATGAACAGGGATTAATATCAGTGCAAATATTAACATATAAGTATCTGCAAAATATATCAACTGCAGTAATCAGGGACTAATATCAGTACAGATGTTAAAATATAAATATCTGCAAATATATCAACTGCAATAATCAGGGATTAATATCAGTGCAAATGTTAACATATAAATATCTGCAAATATATCAACTGCAATGATCAGTGATTAATATCAGTGCAAATGTTTAAATATAAATATCTGCAAATATATCAACTGCAATGATCATGGATTTATATCAGTGCAAATGTTAAGATATAAATATCTACAAATATATCAACTGCAATAATCAGATTAATATCAGTGCAAATGTCAAAATATTAATATCTGCAAGTATGTCAACTGCAATAATCAGGGCTTAATATCAGTGCAAATGTTAAAATATAAATATCTGCAAATATATCAACTGCAATAATCAGGGATTAATATCAGTGCATATATTAGTTTATAAATATCTGCAACTATATCAACTGCAATGATCAGGGATTAATATCAGCGCAAATATTAACATGTGAATATCTGCAAATATATCAACTGCAATGATCAGTGATTTATATCTTTGCAAATATTAACATATAAATATCTGCAAAATATATCAACTGCAATAATCAGGGCTTAATATCTGTGCACATGTTAAAATATAAATATCTGCAAATATAATAACTGCAATAATCAGGGATTAATATCAGTATGTACATTAAAATATAAATATCTGCAAATATATCAACTGCAATAAGCAGGGATTAATATCAGTGCCAATGTTAATATATAAATATCTGCAAATATATTAACTGCAATGATCAGGGATTAATATCAATGCAAATATTAATATATGAATATCTGCAAATATATCAACTGCAATGATCAGTGATTAATATCAGTGCAAATGTTACCATATAAATATCTGCAATTATATCAACTGCAATAATCAGTGATTAATATCAGTGCAAATGTTTAAATATAAATATCTGCAAATATATCAAATGCAATGATCATGGATTAATATCAGTGCAAATGTTAAGATATAAATATCTGCAAATATATCATTTGCAATAATCAGCGATTAATATCAGTGCAAATGTTAACATATAAATATCTGCAAATATATCAACTGCAATAACCAGGGATTAATATCAGTGCCAGTGTTAACATATAAATATCTGCAAATATATGAAATGTTAAAATAAAAATATTTGCAAATATATCAACTGCAATGATCATGGATTTATATCTGTGCAAATGTTAATATATAAATATCTACAAATATATCAACTGCAATGATCAGGGATTATTATCAGTGCAAATGTTAAAATAGAAATATCTGCAAATATATCAACTGCAATGATCAGTGATTAATATAAGTGCAAATGTTTAAATATAAATATTTGCAAATATATCAACTGCAATGATCATGTATTTATATCAGTGCAAATGTTAAAATATAAATATCTGCAAATATGCCATTTGCAATAATCAGGGATTAACATCAGTGCAAATGTTAACATATAAATATCTGCAAATATATCAAATGTTAAAATATAAATAACTGCAAATATATCAACTGCAATGATCAGTGATTAATATCTGCAAATGTTAACATATAAATATCTGCAAATATATCAAATGTTAAAATATAAATAACTGCAAATATATCAACTGCAATGATCATGGATTAATATCAGTGCAAATATTAACATACAAGTATCTGCAAAATATATCAACTGCAGTAATCAGGGATTAATATCAGTGCAGATGTTAAAATATAAATATCTGCAAATATATCAAAAGTTAAAATATAAATATCTGCAAATATATCAACTGCAATGAACAGGGATTAATATCAGTGCAAATATTAACATATAAGTATCTGCAAAATATATCAACTGCAGTAATCAGGGATTAATATCAGTACAGATGTTAAAATATAAATATCTGCAAATATATCAACAGCAATAATCAGGGATTAATATCAGTGCAAATGTTAACATATAAATATCTGCAAATATATCAACTGCAATGATCAGTGATTAATATCAGTGCAAATGTTTAAATATAAATATCTGCAAATATATCAACTGCAATAATCAGATTAATATCAGTGCCAATGTCAAAATATTAATATCTGCAATTTTGTCAACTGCAATAATCAGGGCTGAATATCAGTCCAAATGTTAAAATATAAATATCTGCAAATATATCAACTGCAATAATCAGGTATTAATATCAGTGCATATATTAGTTTATAAATATCTGCAACTATATCAACTGCAATGATCAGGGATTAATATCAGTGCAAATATTAACATGTGAATATCTGCAAATATATCAACTGCAATGATCAGTGATTTATATCTTTGAAAATATTAACATATAAATATCTGCAAAATATATCAACTGCAATAATCAGGGCTTAATATCAGTGCACATGTTAAAATATAAATATCTGCAAGATGTATCAACTGCATAATTATCAGGTATTAGTATTACTGCAAATGTTAACATATAAATATCTGCAAATATATCAACTGCAATGATCAGGGATTAATATCAGTGCAAATGTTAAAATATAAATATCTGCAAATATAGCAACTGCAATAATCAGGGATTAATATCAGTGCAAATGTTAACATATAAATATCTGCAAATTTATCATCTGCAATAATCGGATTAATGTCAGTGCAAATGTTAAAATATAAATATCTGCAATAATATCAACTGCAATGATCAGGGATTAATATCCGTGGAAATATTAACATATAAATATCTGCAAATATATCAACTGCAGTAATCAGGGATTAATATCAGTGCAAATATTAACATATAAGTATCTGCAAAATATATCAACTGCAGCAATCAGGGATTAATATCAGTGCAGATGTTAAAATATAAATATCTGCAAATATATCAAATGTGAAAACATAAATATCTGCAAATATATCAACTGCAATGATCATGGATTTATATCAGTGCAAATGTTAACATATAAATATCTACAAATATATCAACAGCAATAATCAGGGATTAATATCAGTGCAAATGTTAACATATAAATATCTGCAAATATATCATATCTAATAATCAGGAATGAATATCAGTGCAAATGTTAACATATAAATATCTGCAAAATATATCTACTGCAATAATCAGGGATTAATATCAGTGTGAATATTAAAATATAAATATCTGCAAATATATCAACTGCAGTAATCAGGGATTAATATCAGGGCAAATATTAACATATGAATATCTGCAAATATATCAACTGCAATAATCAGGGATCAATATCAGTGCAAATGTTAAAATATATATATCTGCAAATATATCAACTGCAATGATCAGGGATTAATATCAGTGCCGATGTTAATATATAAATATCTGCAAATATATCAACTGCAATGATCAGGGATTAATATCAGGGCAAATATTAACATATGAATATCTGCAAATATATCAACTGCAATAATCAGGGATCAATATCAGTGCAAAGGTTACAATATATATATATATCTGCAAATATATCAACTACAATGATCACGGATTAATATCAGTGCAAATGTTAAAATATAAATATCTGCAAATATATCAACTGCAGTAATCAGGGATTAATATCAGTGCACATGTTAAAATAGAAATCCCTGCAAATATATCAACTGCAATAATCAGGGATTAATATCAGTGCAAATGTTAACATATAAATATCTGCAATTATATCAACTGCAATGATCAGTGATTAATAACAGTGCAAATGTTAAAGTATAAATAGCTGCAAATATATCAACTGCAATGATCATGGATTTATATTAGTGCAAATGTTAGCATATAAATATCTACAATTATATAAACTGCTATGATCAGGGATTAATATCAGTGCAAATATTAACGTACAAGTATCTGCAAAATATATCAACTGCAGTAATCAGGGATTAATATCAGTGCAGATGTTAAATATAAATATCTGCAAATATATAAAAAGTTAAAATATAAATATCTGCAAATATATCAACTGCAATGAACAGGGATTAATATCAGTGCAAATATTAACATATAAGTATCTGCAAAATATATCAACTGCAGTAATCAGGGATTAATATCAGTGCAGATGTTAAAATATAAATATCTGCAAATATATCAACTGCAATGATCAGAGATTAATATCAGTGGGAATATTAAACTATAAATATCTGTAAATATATCAACTGCAATTAGCAGGGATTAATATCAGTGCCGAGGTTAATATATAAATATCTGCAAATATATCAACTGCAATAATCAGGGATTAATATCTGCAAATATTAACATATGAATATCTGCAAATATATCAACTGCAATGATCAGTGATTGATATCTGTTCAAATGTTAACATATAAATATCTGCAATTATATCAACTGCAATGATCAGCGATTAATATCAGTGCAAATGTTTGAATATAAATATCTGCAATTATATCAACTGCAATGATCAGTGATTAATATCAGTGCAAATGTTTAAATATAAATATCTGCAAATATATCAAATGTTTAAATATATATTTCTGCAAATATATCAACTGCAATGATCATGGATTTATATCAGTGCAAATGTTAACATATAAATATCTACAAATATATCAACTGTAATGATCAGGGATTAATATTAGTGCCAATGTTAACATATAAATATCTGCAAATATATCAAATGTTAAAATATAAATATCTGCAAATATATCAACTGCAATGATCATGGATTTATATCAGTGCAAATGTTAACATATAAATATCTACAAATATATCAACTGTAATGATCTGGGATTAATATCAGTGCCAATGTTAACATATAAATATCTGCAAATATATCAAAGGTGAAAATAAAAATATCTGCAAATATATCAACTGCAATGATCATGGATTTATATCAGTGCAAATGTTAACATATAAATATCTGCAAATATATCAACTGCAATAATCAGGGATTAATATCAGTGCAAATGTTAACATATAAATATCTGCAAATATATCATATCTAATAATCAGGAATGAATATCAGTGCAAATGTTAACATATAAATATCTGCAAAATATATCAACTGCAATAATCAGGGATGAATATCAGAGCAAATGTTTAAATATAAATATTTGCAAATATATCAACTGCAATAATCAGGGATTAATATCAGTGCAAATATTAATTTATAAATATCTGCAAATATAACAACTGCAATAATCAGGGATTAATATCAGTGTGAATATTAAAATATAAATATCTGCAAATATATCAACTGCAGTAATCAGGGATTAATATCAGGGCAAATATTAACATATGAATATCTGCAAATATATCAACTGCAATAATCAGGGATCAATATCAGTGCAAATGTTAAAATATATATATCTGCAAATATATCAACCGCAATGATCAGGGATTAATATCAGTGCCGATGTTAATATATAAATATCTGCAAATATATCAACTGCAATATTCAGGGATTAATATCTGCAAATATTAACATATGAATATCTGCAAATATATCAACTGCAATGATCAGTGATTGATATCTGTTCAAATGTTAACATATAAATATCTGCAATTATATCAACTGCAATGATCAGTGATTAATATCAGTGCAAATGTTTGAATATAAATATCTGCAATTATATCAACTGCAATGATCAGTGATTAATATCAGTGCAAATGTTTAAATATAAATATGTGCAAATATATCAAATGTTTAAATATATATTTCTGCAAATATATCAACTGCAATGATCATGGATTTATATCAGTGCAAATGTTAACATATAAATATCTACAAATATATCAACTGTAATGATCAGGGATTAATATTAGTGCCAATGTTAACATATAAATATCTGCAAATATATCAAATGTTAAAATATAAATATCTGCAAATATATCAACTGCAATGATCATGGATTTATATCAGTGCAAATGTTAACATATAAATATCTACAAATATATCAACTGTAATGATCTGGGATTAATATCAGTGCCAATGTTAACATATAAATATCTGCAAATATATCAAAGGTGAAAATAAAAATATCTGCAAATATATCAACTGCAATGATCATGGATTTATATCAGTGCAAATGTTAACATATAAATATCTGCAAATATATCATATCTAATAATCAGGAATGAATATCAGTGCAAATGTTAACATATAAATATCTGCAAAATATATCAACTGCAATAATCAGGGATGAATATCAGAGCAAATGTTTAAATATAAATATTTGCAAATATATCAACTGCAATAATCAGGGATTAATATCAGTGCAAATATTAATTTATAAATATCTGCAAATATAACAACTGCAATAATCAGGGATTAATATCAGTGTGAATATTAAAATATAAATATCTGCAAATATATCAACTGCAGTAATCAGGGATTAATATCAGGGCAAATATTAACATATGAATATCTGCAAATATATCAACTGCAATAATCAGGGATCAATATCAGTGCAAATGTTAAAATATATATATCTGCAAATATATCAACCGCAATGATCAGGGATTAATATCAGTGCCGATGTTAATATATAAATATCTGCAAATATATCAACTGCAATGATCAGGGATTAATATCAGGGCAAATATTAACATATGAATATCTGCAAATATATCAACTGCAATAATCAGGGATCAATATCAGTGCAAATGTTAAAATATATATATCTGCAAATATATCAACTGCAATGATCAGGGATTAATATCAGTGCAAATGTTAAAATATAAATATCTGCAAATATATCAACTGCAGTAATCAGGGATTAATATCAGTGCACATGTTAACATATAAATAGCTGCAAATATATCAACTGCAATGATCATGGATTTATATCAGTGCAAATGTTAACATATAAATATCTACAATTATATAAACTGCTATGATCAGGGATTAATATCAGTGCAAATATTAACGTACAAGTATCTGCAAAATATATGAACTGCAGTAATCAGGGATTAATATCAGTGCAGATGTTAAATATAAATATCTGCAAATATATAAAAAGTTAAAATATAAATATCTGCAAATGTATCAACTGCAATGAACAGGGATTAATATCAGTGCAAATATTAACATATAAGTATCTGCAAAATATAACAACTGCAGTAATCAGGGATTAATATCAGTGCAGATGTTAAAATATAAATATCTGCAAATATATCAACTGCAATTAGCAGGGATTAATATCAGTGCCGAGGTTAATATATAAATATCTGCAAATATATTAACTGCAATAATCAGGGATTAATATCAGTGCAAATATTAACATATGAATATCTGCAAATATATCAACTGCAATGATCAGTGATTGATATCTGTTCAAATCTTAACATATAAATATCTGCAATTATATCAACTGCAATGATCAGTGATTAATATCAGTGCAAATGTTTGAATATAAATATCTGCAATTATATCAACTGCAATGATCAGTGATTAATATCAGTGCAAATGTTTAAATATAAATATCTGCAAATATATCAAATGTTTAAATATAAATTTCTGCAAATATATCAACTGCAATGATCATGGATTTATATCAGTGCAAATGTTAACATATACATATCTGCAAATATATCAAATGTTAAAATAAAAATATCTGCAAATATATCAACTGCAATGATCATGGATTTATATCAGTGCAAATGTTAACATATAAATATCTGCAAATATATCAACTGCAATAATCAGGGATTAATATCAGAGCCAACGTTAAAATATAAATAGCTGCATATATATCAACAGCAATAATCGGATTAATATCAGTGCAAATGTTAACATATAAATATCTGCAAATATATCATTTGCAATAATCAGGGATTAATATCAGTGCAAATGTTAACATATAAATATCTACAAATATATCAACTGCAATAATCAGGGATTAATATCAGTGCAAATGTTAACATATAAATATCTACAAATATATCAACTGCAATGATCAGGGATTAATATCAGTGCAAATGTTAAAATATAAATAGCTGCAAATATATCAACTGCAATGATCATGGATTTATATCAGTGCAAATGTTAACATATAAATATCTACAGTTATATCAACTGCAATAATCTGGAATTAATATCAGTGCAAATGTTAAAATATAAATATTTGCAAATATATCAACTGCAATAATCGGATTAATATCAGTGCAAATGTTAAAATATTAATATCTGCTAGTATGTCAGCTGCAATAATCAGGGATTAATATCAGTGCAAATGTTAAAATATAAATATCTGCAAATATATGAACTACAATGATCAGGGATTAATATCAGGGCAAATATTAACATATGAATATCTGCAAATATATCAACTGCAATAATCAGGGATTAATATCAGTGCAAATGTTAAAATATAAATATCTGCAAAATATATTAGCTGCAATGATCAGGGATTAATATCAGTGCAAATGTTAAAATATAAATATCTGCAAATATATCAACTGCAGTAATCAGGGATTAAATATCATTGCACATGTCAAAATATAAATCCCTGCAAATATATCAACTGCAAAAATCAGGGATTAATATCAGTGCAAATGTTAAAATATAAATATCTGCAAAATATATTAGCTGCAATGATCAGTGATTAATATCAGTGCAAATGTTAAAATATAAATATCTGCAAATATAGCAACTGCAGTAATCAGGGATTAATATCATTGCACATGTTAAAATATAAATCCCTGCAAATATATCAACTGCAATAATCAGGGATTAATATCAGTGCAAATGTTAACATATAAATATCTGCAATTATATCAACTGCAATGATCAGTGATTAATATCAGTGCAAATGTTAAAGTATAAATATCTGCAAATATATCAACTGCAATGATCATGGATTTATATCAGTGCAAATGTTAACATATAAATATCTTCAATTATATCAACTGCAATGATCAGGGATTAATATCAGTGCAAATATTAACGTACAAGTATCTGCAAAATATATCAACTGCAGTAATCAGGGATTAATATCAGTGCAGATGTTGAAATATAAATATCTGCAAATATATCAAAAGTTAAAATATAAATATCTGCAAATATATCAACTGCAATGAACCGGGATTAATATCAGTGCAAATATTAACATATAAGTATCTGCAAAATATATCAACTGCAGTAATCAGGGACTAATATCAGTGCAGATGTTAAAATATAAATATCTGCAAATATATCAACTGCAATAATCAGGGATTAATATCAGTGCAAATATTAACATATGAATATCTGCAAATATATCAACTGCAATGATCAGTGATTGATATCTGTTCAAATGTTAACATATAAATATCTGCAATTATATCAACTGCAATGATCAGTGATTAATATCAGTGCAAATGTTTGAATCTAAATATCTGCAATTATATCAACTGCAATGATCAGTGATTAATATCAGTGCAAATGTTTAAATATAAATATCTGCAAATATATCAAATGTTTAAATATAAATTTCTGCAAATATATCAACTGCAATGATCATGGATTTATATCAGTGCAAATGTTAACATATAAATATCTACAAATATATCAACTGTAATGATCAGGGATTAATATCAGTGCCAATGTTAACATATAAATATCTGCAAATATATCAAATGTTAAAATAAAAATATCTGCAAATATATCAAATCTAATAATCAGGAATTCATATCAGTGCAAATGTTAACATATAAATATCTGCAAAATATATCAACTGCAATAATCAGGGATTAATATCAGAGCAAATGTTAAAATATAAATAGCTGCATATATATCAACAGCAATAATCGGATTAATATCAGTGCAAATGTTAACATATAAATATCTGCAAATATATCATTTGCAATAATCAGGGATTAATATCAGTGCGAATGTTAACATATAAATATCTACAAATATATCAACTGCAATAATCAGGGATTAATATCAGTGCAAATGTTAACATATAAATATCTACAAATATATCAACTGCAATGATCAGGGATTAATATCAGTGCAAATGTTAAAATATAAATAGCTGCAAATATATCAACTGCAATGATCATGGATTTATATCAGTGCAAATGTTAACATATAAATATCTACAGTTATATCAACTGCAATAATCTGGAATTAATATCAGTGCAAATGTTAAAATATAAATATTTGCAAATATATCAACTGCAATAATCGGATTAATATCAGTGCAAATGTTAAAATATTAATATCTGCTAGTATGTCAGCTGCAATAATCAGGGATTAATATCAGTGCAAATGTTAAAATATAAATATCTGCAAATATATGAACTACAATGATCAGGGATTAATATCAGGGCAAATATTAACATATGAATATCTGCAAATATATCAACTGCAATAATCAGGGATTAATATCAGTGCAAATGTTAAAATATAAATATCTGCAAAATATATTAGCTGCAATGATCAGGGATTAATATCAGTGCAAATGTTAAAATATAAATATCTGCAAATATATCAACTGCAGTAATCAGGGATTAATATCATTGCACATGTTAAAATATAAATCCCTGCAAATATATCAACTGCAATAATCAGGGATTAATATCAGTGCAAATGTTAACATATAAATATCTGCAATTATATCAACTGCAATGATCAGTGATTAATATCAGTGCAAATGTTAAAGTATAAATATCTACAAATATATCAACTGCAATGATCATGGATTTATATCAGTGCAAATGTTAACATATAAATATCTTCAATTATATCAACTGCAATGATCAGGGATTAATATCAGTGCAAATATTAACGTACAAGTATCTGCAAAATATATCAACTGCAGTAATCAGGGATTAATATCAGTGCAGATGTTGAAATATAAATATCTGCAAATATATCAAAAGTTCAAATTTAAATAACTGCAAAATATATCAACTGCAGTAATCAGGGATTATTATCAGTGCAGATGTTAAAATATAAATATCTGCAAATTTATCAACTGCAATGAACCGGGATTAATATCAGTGCAAATATTAACATATAAGTATCTGCAAAATATATCAACTGCAGTAATCAGGGATTATTATCAGTGCAGATGTTAAAATATAAATATCTACAAATTTATCAACTGCAATAATCAGGGATTAATATCAGTGCAAATGTTAACATATAAATATCTGCAAATATATCAACTGCAATGATCAGTGATTAATATCAGTGCAAATGTTTAAATATAAATATCTGCAAATATATCAACTGTAATAATCAGGGATTAATATCTGTGCAAATGTTAACATATAAATATCTACAAATATATCAACTGCAATAATCAGGGATTAATATCAGTGGAAATGATAAAATATACATATTTGCAAATATATCAATTGCAATAATCAGATTAATATCAGTGCAAATGTCAAAATATTAATATCTGCAAGTATGTCAACTGCAATAATCAGGGCTTACTATCAGTGCAAATGTTAAAATATAAATATCTGCAAATATATCAACTGCAATAATCAGGAATTAATATCAGTGCATATATTAATTTATAAATATCTGCAAATATATCAACTGCAATAGGCTGTGATTAATATCAGTGTGAATATTAAAATATAAATATCTGCAAATATATCAACTGCAATAGGCAGTGATTAATATCAGTGCCACTGTTAATTTATAAATATCTGCAACTATATCAACTGCAATGATCAGGGATTAATATCAGTGCAAATATTAATGTGAATAACTGCAAATATATCAACTGCAATGATCAGTAATTTATATCTTTGCAAATATTAACATAAATATTTGCAAAATATATCAACTGCAATAATCAGGGCTTAACATCAGTGCACATGTTAAAATATAAATATCTGCAAATATAATAACTGCAATAATCAGGGATTAATATCAGTGCCGATGTTAATATATAAATATCTGCAAATATATTAACTGCAATGATCAGTGATTAATATCAGTGCAAATGTTACCATATAAATATCTGCAATTATATCAACTGCAATGATTAGTGATTAATATCAGTGCAAATGTTTAAATATAAATATCTGCAAATATAACAAATGCAATGATCATGGATTTATATCAGTGCAAATGTTAACATATAAATATCTGCAAATATATCAACCTCAGTAATC